>CAUYRT010023020.1:0-50494 GCA_963574885.1 Lepilemur ruficaudatus
TTTCTGAGTGCCCCTCAACTGACTCCCTACCATCCATCAATAAGCTGCACACTTCACCAACTGTGCCTGTGCGGACTCTTCTGTTCCTAATCCAATGTTCAGTTAACGAATTCTCTTAATCAGAGAGTCCAAGTGCATGAGGGTATTTAATGTTTTTAAAACACCCAACAATGGAGCTTGGCAGCAAAAAAATCAACACAATCAAATGCTATCACATTGCCAGGTTCAACAAACACAATGAGATGTGTGAGCAGTGCTTAATAAGAGAGAATATTTATAGCATACTGTATTGAGCAATCATTCAGGTTGAAAACAGAAATGAAAATATGGGCACAATATACCTATTTGCAAATTCTATTGTGGACATGGGCCAATAATTTACTTAAGTTTGATTAAATGCCATAAATAGAATACATTTATGAAATCAAGCTACTTTGAGGTAGACTGTCAGAGTTCATAACATTTGTTTTCACCCTAAATGACTAAGCCTTTAATCTTATTCCCTCTCCCCGTAAGTACTCTGTAAGAAGACATAGCCACGAGCATTTCTGTAATTGTGATTTTTAAAAGTCCTGTTTACATTTTTGTAATAGACAAAAACTTGGAAACAGCCCAGATGTCATTCAAATAGTTAAACCGTGGTCCATCCATATCATAGAATACTTCTCAGCAATAAAAAGGAAACAACTATTGATATATGCAACAATTTGGAGGAATCTGGAGGCAATTATGCTGAGGGGGGAAAAAAAAAGATTATCCCAAAAGGTTACATCCTATATGATCCCATTTCTGTAGCATTCTTGAAATAATAAATTACAGAAACAGATTAGTAGTTGCCAGGAGTCAGGGAGAGAAAAGAAGGCTGCAGCTATAAAAGGGTAACTCAAAGGACCCTTGTGTTAATGGAACTGTTCTGCATCTTACTGATAATGGATCAGTGCCAATATTCTGGTTGTGATACTGTACCACAGCTTTATAAGACGGTACTATTGGGAAAAACAGGGTAAATGGTAACACCAGAACTCCATGTATTATTTCTTGCAAATGCATGTGAATCTACAATTATCTCCAAATTAAAAGTTTAATCTTTTTTAAAGTCCTGGTTAATTGTGTCCTGTGCTAGAACTCCGCTGAAACTTTAAGTGAAAACTGTTTTTTCATTACCTTACATTTTCAAATCAGTAATGTGTTCTACCAGAAAGCACTGTTATTTCCCAAAGTAATGAAACAAAGTAAGAATTACCTCATTTTCAAATCACTGTTTAGGAGAAAAAAATTAAACAATATTAAAATGTAGTTAGGCTAGACTTAGGTGATATAAATCTCATAATTTAAAAATTGAAGATAAAGACTTCATGTAGTAAACAAAATACTTCTTTATATACTAATTTCAAAGTAAAGGTAATAATTCGTACATTTTTTAGTCATTACTGCTATTTTTGTCCACCATTTGAGGGGTGGTTTAATAGGTCAGTGACTTTATAGCCAAAGTAATTTTTTTTTCCTATTTTTGTCCCTTGCCTATTATTTTAATCTTCAATCACAATCTCAAGATTCTCACCTGGGCAGCCCCTAGAGTTTACAGCAGTCTCTTTAAACAGAAAAATGCAATGGGACAGGACATTTTGATGAGACAATTTTAACGCTGCTCCTTTGACTTAGGGGCTTTTTAATAAAAACTAAAACAAAACAATTAAGCATTCAGCTTTTTCTCTCCCAGGTAATATATGACACATACACGTACCCGCTAGACTTGTGCCTGCCCAGTTCGCCACCACGGGATGGGCTGAAGCTGTCAGACAAGACGTGAGGCTACAGGGTGTGGAGCAGGGATGGGGCTTAACTGGAGTGCTGGTGGGACTGGAGGGACACATTTTGGTCATTATTTAGCCACTTAAAAGACAAGCAAGCAGACAAAAGCTGTGTTTTCCTTATTGACTCAGCTGCACAAGCCCAGCCAGGACGAAATGTCCTCCTGGTTAAAAGAGCCTCATGAAATTGGCTACATACAGTCAGCCACTTCCAATGCCCTGATTTACAGACAGCAACATGCCAAACAGAGAACTCAAGTGTTTTCTAGTTTCTTAGTAAGAATTGCCTAAATAGCACCCACCCAAAAGGGCTGAAGGAATTCAAAGGTATTAGCTAATCAAATATATAAGGAGATAAAATGCTCACGGTGCCATAGGACTAGCCAGCAGGGCATAAAGCCATCCATGGGCCTCCACTGTGGAAAATGAGCACCGCCACTTAACCAGAGGCACTGTGTGAGCAGAGAGAACCCTCCAGGAGGAACGAGACAGCCATGACTGGAGACAGCAAATCTGATTCTACAATTTACTGTGCTCAGAGAGGATGGCTGGAGACGGGGGTCTCCCGTGGAGCTGCAGTCTGCACCAGCTACTCAGGGGCTTTCCTCCTCACCTAACCGAGCTTCCCAGAGAACAGGGCCCACTCAGGACTCGGTGGTCCCTGCTAGCAGGTAGCCCAATGCCACCAAGCTCTACTAACTGTAAAAAATTAGCATGTGAGGAAACTGAGGACTTCCATCTCTGGAGGGGAAAGCTAAGAGGAAGGAAGAGCCTCCCCCTGCAAACTTCTCAGAAAAGGATCCAAGAAGGAGCTGGCTTTATCTGCTCACTGCACCTGGGCAGACGGTCCCCTGTTGTACTTGAAGGGGGGCTGGAGGAGGCAGCCTGGGGGTGCTGGGAAAGGCAAGGGGTCCAAGCAGACTGCACATGTGCAGCGCTCTTGCAATTCTGAAAACCCAAACCTGATTCATCAGAGTGGTAATTGAGCATTTTTACAGCACTACCAAGGAAGCAGGTGGGTTACCGCAGTCAGGAAAAGCTCTACTGAGCACCTGGATAGGTGGGAAAATCTCCTTTGATGCCTCCCTTTGAAGCCAAGCAACAGTGGAGTTCCCAAGGTGCTATAATGACTCAGCCTTGGGGTGCCAACAGGGACTTCCCTCTTAGGACATCTGGAAGGAAAAGTTGGAGCGCCTTCTCATTCTATTTCAAGCATTTGGAGTCTGGAGGGAGTTGGCATGTTTTATATTTGTTAACTAGCAAAAGAGAACCTTTGAAAAAAGATTATTACTAAAAATCTTTGGAAAATGTCAACTACTATCTTTCCAATACATGATGACACAGCTTCATTCTTGTCCCTAGTGCTGACACCTTCTCCTCTCACGTGGTTTTATCTGACTTTTGGCCTTTAACACTGCTCAGCATAGGGCACGGGGGTAGGGTGGAGTGTGGGGGCTGTAAAGCTTCAGTCTCAAGTCAGTCCTTAATTCCCAGCATCCGTGTTGTCACTGAACTGTTCCAGACACTTTTATGTAAATTGAGCAAGAAAAAGAGTTCTTTCTATAGTGAAAGTTATTAAGGAGAGATAAACAGTTTATAATTCAAAATTTACACAAAAGAAAATTACCTTTGTATTTCTGTAGCTACAATAATGGCCAGGTACTGCAAATGCTTTTCTATTGTTATTTTAAAGAATCCAGATTTTTTTCATCAGCAATGAATTGCTGAAAACTCAGGGTAAACAGTTTCTAGATTAAATTACATTTCAAATGCCTAGGACACACTTGCTGTGTAGAGGCATCCTGTGGTGATTTGTCTCATACAGTTAAGAATCCTATTGCAAAGCCCCTAATTTAAATATAGATTTTCATATAATAAGTCTTCACCTAGAATTACAGGCTCATTCATTGCCATGCTTTTCTGTGTATTGTGTTCATTATTAACAAAAAACTTTGATTAAGCCTATCTGCCTGGAGTGGTTTGCTGCAAACTGTTCAAGGCAGGTTAAATTGATGAGATCCCCGGGAGTTTATAAGATGAAAAATGCAGCAGCAGACACAGTGACATTTTTATAACTAATATTGAAAGCTCACAGGGAATAAACAACATAATAAAGGAAAGGAGACCGTATCAGCAAACAGATTAAATGGCTGTTGTTACTATTATTATACAGCAAGTAAAAGACACAGTGTCTTGTCACCTAGCTTCCGTTTCAGATCTTAGTTAGTGCTTCAGCCAGCAGTTTAAAAGGGGAAATTTTAAGTGAATGTTATAAACTGCGACTTCGAATAGTCTGCCACTTATTGATATTTGAAGGTCATTTGGGTCATTACCCAAAGTAATCATGCTCTGGCCAGTTTGGGATGAACTTAGTCCTTGAGCACACCAGGGACAGGAAACATCTGTCATGGAGTCAAACAGAGGGCATTTCCATTTCCATTGACATGTTTGTCATCTGGAGCTTCTGAATGTATCTCCAAGTTTGGAGGAATATGTATTTGTCAGTAAAGATACACTACCTTTGCTTTACATGATGTACTTGTAAAAGGTTTTGGGCAGGTCAAATTTTTGAAAAATTATATCACATAAAATTCAAAATTGAGTCTGTTATTTTAAGAAAACTTATTACTAATTTTTCAGCATGAATTTTAACCCAAAAAAAAAAAAAAAAAGCCAAGAGGTGGCTCCCAATTTACCTGATTCTAGGCTTGATTTTTGCCACACCAGGTTTCCAAAGTGCCAATCATACTTTCATTACGATCATGTCATGTATGATTATATTTTACATTTGGCTGCCTCATTAAAATATGGGGAAACTGAAAAAGAGGAGACTGTCTGAGAAGCTGAGCACTCTTGGAGAAATAAGAAATAGCTTCCCAATCCATACCCAACCTAAGCTTATAAAACTGTATGTCTTGATTTCTACCAATTTCATCAGACTTTGCCTTTCCTGCTTTAGGACAGTTCTTTCTTAATTCCTATATCCTAGGTTGTCAAATTCTGGAGGTTTAAACCAAAAAAAATGGATATGTTATAATAAAAAAAAGCCTGTCCCTATGATCATAAATTTTAAGATCTTAAAGGAAATCTTTTTTATCACCTTAAAGATGAGAGATTTAGAAGTGGCTTTTCCTTAGTCACACAGTTAATTAGTGATATAACTAGAAAATGTTTGGCTTTTCATGTCACTACAGCTTTTTTCTACATTTAAACTTTTACCTTAACTGAAAGAAAGATTTTTAGGAAATATACAGAGTGAGCCAAAAGATAAACTAGAACCCTGAGTCCTGGCCTCATTGAGATTGAGAACAGAGGTGGTGAAACTACTGCTTATAAAAAACATGATGAAGTCCCTGCACTTATTTAAGAGTCTAAGCTCTGGACCAAGATTCTTAGAGAATTTATTATGAGGGAAATCAGTTTTACTGGGGAGAGGAGGGAACATTTAAAGAAATCCAAGAAAGCTAAAAAGAAAACTTATAATAATAAATGATGACTTGAGGAGCCTTCAGACAACCTGAGTTTGAATCTGGCTTCAAAACATACTAGCTGTGTGGCTTTGCACAAGTAAATTTAATCCAACCTCACTTTCCACTCCCACAGCAGATCTCAGTGGTTTATGCTAAGGGCCCCTTTTACTATGGCTACAGATGATCGGATAAGGTATCTGAACCTGAGCCAAGGCGACATTGACTTAAGAGATAATATGGTTCAAACTCTGCAAAAACGTTTACTCCAGTTTGGTTAGTGGCTACCTAACTCAGTCTGACATCCCTCATATCAGAGTATGAATATGATGCTCAGAGAATCAAGAGTGGTCATGGCAGAAGCCGAGAGACCCATCATGATGGAAAGCATTGGTCCTAGCCTTGAGTAAGCAATGTTTACATGCTGCTGTTGATCTATTACCTTCTGTACCATAAAGTATATTCTAGACAAGGGTTTCTCAACCGTGACACTATTGACATTTGGGGCTGGGTAGTTTTTTCTTGTGGGGAGTTATCTTGTGCTCTGTAGGATGATTAGCAACAACCCTGGCCTCTACCCACTAGATGCCAGGAGCACCCTCCTCTCAGTTTTAACAACTGAAAATATCTCCAGATACTGCAAAACGTTCCTTGAGATGATGTTGGCAAAAGAGCTCTCCATTAAGATCCACCCGGTTAAGACCGAGGCCTTCAGTGGATGCTGGGAATGCAAAGATGATGAAGACGCAGTCCCAGTCCTTGAAGAGTCCTCAGTAGACTGAGTCTGGTATGCATATGTGTGACACTGTGGCTGGGCAACAAGGCCCAGGACTCTCCAGAAAACAGATTGAGTACAAACACTCAGGAGGTTTAAAGAGTGAGATATTCTTAAAGAGCAGCCAGCAATCCACTGGGGCTGGGTTGCCCTGCTGGCCGATGCTTCCATGGGACAGAAGGCAGTTGTGGGGCACTAGGAGTGTGATCCCTAATGGAGCTAAACTGCATGTCAGTGGAGGTGAGCCTCCAGGCTACCTAACAACAGGTGAGCTGGGGAGTTGGCACTCCTTCCGCATAGACAGGCCTATAATGGAAGCCACCAGAGCCGTCTCCTCTGGCCCGTTCCCATCAAACAATAAAATGGTTAAGTTGTACGAGCCCCCCAAGGCTATGGAACAGAGCATTATCAACAGGTTGGCAATACAGGTAAAGCATGGTATAAGAAAGGTGTGGCTGTGTTTGCCAGTTCTGATCTCATGGTAGGAAAATGAAAAAGCTGAGTCAGAAACCCTGCAGTGCATACTTCCCAGCCACAGTGACATTTTCAAGCTGGCGATGTTGGGGGTCGGGTGGGGAGGTCAGTCTTGGTGTTGTTGGTGAAGAGGAGGATGGCTCTGAGGGAGGGGAATGTGGTGAAATTTGCTGGACCAGGAATCCTGGAAACTGAAGCCCCAGCCCCTAGTCTTTCTCATAACTGGCTACAGGAACTGAGCAACTCTCCTTCTAAGAACTTTTGAACTCAGCTCTTATCAATTAAGATACCATTAACGTACAATAAAATGCACACATCTTAGGTGTTCTATTTGATGAGCTTTGACAATTGAATACACAAATGTGACCACCTTACAAAACAGGGGAAGATTTCCAACACCCCAGAAAGTTCGCTTGTGCTCATTTTGAATCAGTTCTCCTCCCCGCCACCCAGGCAACAACTTCCTAATTTCTTTCCCCATAGATCAGTTGTACATGTTCTTGCATATCATGTAAATGGAATCCAAGAGTGCACACTCTTTTGTGTCATACTTCTTTCACTTACGTTTCTGAGACTCGTCTATGCTGTTGCATGTGTCAGGAGGTCTCTCCTTTTATTGCTGGGTACTATTACTTTGTATAAATACAATACAATTTGTTTATCTATTCTCCTATTGATAGACATTGGGTGGTGTCCTGTGTTCAGCAATTACGAATATGGCAGCTAGTAATGTTATTGTACATGTCTTTTTGTACATTTTAATTTCTTTTGAGTTACATCATCTTTAAACGGCAGGCTGTCCTATGATTTTGAGCTCTCTCTACAGGCACCTTGGGGGTTGCTACAGGAGTGAAGAAACATAAAACAGCAAATGCAAGACTCTTCCCATCATGTTTCCACCAGAACTGCTCTTCTGTTTTACAGCTGAGGCATTTGTGCAAGACGGCATTTGAAAGAAGGTTTCCACTGTGTTAAAACAATATTTGGACCACCTGAATAGATAATCTCTAATGTTCCTTTTAGCTCAAAGAATCCATGATCCCTTAATAGTTTCAAGGAACATATTCCATAGTTTAGATCTAAATTATGTCCTCTAAATTTTCCATGATAATCTCCTCCACAAATCCCTCTAATGGATCCTGCACTGCACGGAAAATACAGTACAAATCTATCAGCAAGGCCCTGGCGATTGTTCTGGAGTCAGTCTGGATACTCTCAAGGACCATCTCCAACATTTCCACTCCCCCCACTGACCTCACAAAACAGGGAACACCCCGCTCAGCACCTGTGCCCCAGCTCTATCTGCTGCCAGAACATCCTTCCTGACTTGTATCTGCCAAGGTTCCTGGCTTTTCTTTTAAACCAGATTGAAATCTGCGTCCTTCTAGAAATGTTCCTAAACCCATTAGAATATTTTTGTGTATTCTAACGGACACATATGATATCCCTGTTTCACATCAGAGCTCCCTGTGCATGCACCTACATCTTCAGTTCTAAAACAGAGCTAGGCAGTCTCTCTCTCTCTCTCTCTCTCTCTGTCTCTGTCTCTCTCTGTCTCTCTGTCTCTCTCTCCCCCCCACCCCTGCCCTTCATCACTCCCTCCCTTTTTCTCTGTTCTTTGCTTCATGTCTAACACCAAAAATAGTCTTTACTCATAGAAGGATAAAATCAATACTGGCTGAATTTAATTTGTAAGTGTATATCACTGTTATTTTCCTAAATTGTCAAACCAAGTGAAAAATTCAAGCTGTTCGCAGAAAGAGCAAAACTTATAGAACATCCATGGAAAATTCAATCAGAAGCTTACCTTCATCAATGATCTTTAAAATACATGGTCATTTTTATAAATCCTGTCCCCAAAAAACTACCACTAGCACAAAAGGCCCATGAAAAACTATTCCTGACTTTCTTTTATGACTTCTGGGGTATGGTCTCTGTGAAAGCCTAATAATAACTAACAAAAATGCTTCCTGAATCCTTGCTTTGCCAGTTTTTGCCAATGGTCTAAGTCAACAGCTATCTCAAAAAATGTTGAAAGGCTCTGTTTATCTCTTATCTAGTTATTCTCCAGCTCGAATGTTTACTTCCTTAGCTTTAGATGCTGTTCCTTCCCTTCCTTGTACAGCTACTTAGGAGAGCAGAAAGAAAAGTATCTATATTCCTTAAACTGCCCCCTTACCCCAAAATCAATCTTACTTCTCTATAGAATTATTTTGCACCAACCATATATCCTCCAACTTTTATGTGCCCTGGAAACCTCACCACATAATATAAAAATAGATAATATCTATCAAGCAAACATGCATTGAAGCAAAAGAATGGACTAATGAATGTCTTTTGGAAGACTCCACTGAAACTATGCCAAATAATAAAATTTGGGAAAGGAGTAACTTTTAGAGAAGCATTCTGGATAATCAATTATTTCCCCAGATAACTCTTTAAAGCAGCAAAATCACCCCTACTTTTCAGCATTTTAGATAAGTACAACTAAAGAGTGTAACGTCATCCTGCATTATTAAATAGACCGTTCTAAGAAGAAATGAACTTTATCTCAGCATCTCATGATCTTCATTAGGAAGTCCATTGCCGAGCTGGCCTGTCACACAAAGGATGACTCACGGAAGGCAGTGTCCAAGGCTATGACCATGTGCTGACCTCAGAAAGATATTTTGGAATCCTGGGTCTATTGTCCTGTTCTCAGGCTGTGTCTCACCACTGCCACTGCCAACAGCAGAGTCCTGCTTTCCATCTGCTTCTCTGCTTCTACTCAGACAACTGGGCATATTCAAATGGTATCCAAAATGAAAGTAAATCATTTTTATAGGACGAACAAGGTGTCTCTTCTATAAGTAAAGAGCATGAATGTCTATGCTTGTGTAATTCAGACATAAATGGGCATGAAACCAGCAAAGAATAAAACCTCATGAAGGCATGGAGTAGTGGGGTGGGAAATAAATAGAAGGAAATAGCCCACCGAGTAAAGGTTTTTTGATCAAAGGGAAAAGAATATTATAGGCAGTAAGTGGGCCAGAAGGCTTCTGTATTTCACCCAAACTCACAGTCTATGGGGATCCCTCCCATTATAGTCTTAGGGAGATGATGTCGCTCACCACAGGCTACAAACGACCTGTTTTGTAAACTTGAGTTAGGTGAGGATGGGGCCCAGCACTTGCAGGAGGAAGTTCATGTGTGCACACAAGGACCAGAACCAGAAGTAGCCAGTGCTCAAGAAATTCCAGTGATGATGAAGCCACGTTTTCAAGCCCCATTTTGACCATTTATAGACGCAGAGACTCAAAGACCTTTACTGTTAGTTGATAGGTCGTGAGAGATGGAAACAGCCAGCTTCAGGTGGGTGTCAGGGCTCCCTATAAGTTACAGGACAGAGGAAGCAGGGAGCAAAACAATGAGGGAAGTGGAGGAGGCAGAGGCACTTGCCTACCCACCACACAGCAGCGTGCATGGTCCCAGCATGAATCAGGTGACATCACTCCCCTGATCACATCTCTCCCATGACTGCCAGAGTGACCAGAGCTAAATGCAAATCCCGTACCATGACCCAAGCCCAAAACCCCAAATGTCTTGGCCATCCCTCCCCGCTTCATGCCTCCCTCTCTCCCCTTCCTCACCCATGCTCTACGTCCCCTGGCATTTCTGCCATTTCCACCTGTCAAGCTTGTTCCTCTTCAGGGCTTGGGCACTGGCTCCTCCTTCTGCTTGAAGTGTTTTGCCCCCATATCTCTGAAAGGCTTCCTATATCCCAGATCAAGAACCATGCCTCAGCAAGGCCATTCTTATCTACCCTAGTGGCCATATAACCACATCATCCTACTTTATACTCATAAGAGCACTTAATAGTCCCTGAAGGTATCTCAGTGCTATTTATCTTCCTCTTCCCCTGAAACAGTGGTTCTCAACTGGGGGTGATTTGCCCCAAACACGACATTTGGCAACAACTAATGACTTTTCTAGGAATGGCTTTCAGCAACCGCAGGAGGGATGGGGATGAGGTGAGGAAGGAATGCTGGCATCCAGTAGGCAGAGGCCAGCAATGCTGTTAAACACCCTACAATGCACAGGACGGTCCTGTACGACAGAGAACTAGCCAACTGAAAATGGCAATGGTGCCATGGTTGAGACACCCTGGAATAGAATGTAAGACCCTTAGGGCCGACCTCTAGCACTACCTGGCACATAGTGGATGTTCTTCAACATGTGTTTACTGACCGGCTAACCCACTCTTGTTCCAAGGTTTCACCAGTGTCTGATGTCATCACTGGATCATCCTATATCAATATTTGTATACTATTTGCAACACATATGTATGTATAACATTCATATCCATTTATGTTTATGTATCTCCACAACATATATGACTATAAGTACAGCTGGCCATACTCTATTACAGGTCTGTTTCAAATAATCCTTTTGATGTCATTACAAATTCAGGAGTTTAAAGTTTCCTATCAGGTAAGCAGATTCTTAGCAGGGAACACAGAAGTGACCTTTGCATTTAAGAAGCTAATGCCCTAGGTGGGCAAACTAGGTTAAGATTGGCCCTATAAAATGGAGAACTAACAGAGATTATTCCAGTCTGAGCAGGCCATGCATAACAAACGGGCTTAGTGAGAGCAGGTGTGGTAGGTTTATATCACATCAACCTAGCTAGGCTGGGACAGTGTTTCCCAGTCTTCCCTCTCCCGCACGGCTCTGGGTCAGCACGGACCCCAGCAGGCATTCTATGTGAGGTTTAGAGGAAGGAACTGAAGCAGCAGCTGTAGTCTTTTGCATTTGTGCATTTGAAAGTTGATGCAGGGCACCAGGGACTGTTGCAGCTCTCACGTGTCCTCATTTATCTGCTAGGTCATGAGCACGTTGTCAGGGGGCAGCAGGCAGGCCTGTCCAACACTTCCTAGCTCTCCTCCTTCACCTCCTTTGACCCCAGGGGAGGTGCAGGTTCAGCTCCACGAGGAAGGGCCGTCAGCTTCTCCTGCAGGTCACCTCCACCATGGAAGTTGCTAAAGGCAGTGAGAGACCAATACGTGCTCCAGCCCATCCTCACAATTCCAGCTTATCCTCACGGGTTCTAGTTCATCTTTGCTTTCCCTGCTTCATGTCCATCTTTCCTTCCAACTGCCGGCCAGCTGGCCTCAGGCCCCAGCATCGGACAAAGATGCAACAACCTTCTATTGACTGTTTAACCAGAGCCCACAATCATGTAAGTCAAATCCAGATAATAAAGCCTGTAAAACAATCCTGGTGGTTCTGCTTTTCTGATCAAACGCTGACTGAGACACTAGGGTTAATGGTTCGGTGGCCTTCCCACATCCTGCCATATTCAGAGACATGTTCCACGTCAGCAGATTGCCATACAGCTGAGGTCCTCGTGGATGGAATCGTATTAGAGGAAACAAATTTCAGCATGTAGATGCACTCAACATTAACTCTACATAGCAAATAATTGCTACATAATTAGCAAATGATCTGTAACATCAGATAAAGTGGCCGTACTTAACATAGTGTCTGTGATTGTGAGTCTTTCCACTAAACGGACTGGACATGTGGTTTTTCTTGATTCTCTTTATCATAATTACTTGTTTTCTTGTTTCTCTTTATCGTAATTACTTGTCCCACAAGGTAATCACCTTCCCACTCAGATATTCAGTGAAAAGCCCTTGGATCACTTGAGATATGTGACTTGCAATGTTTAATGATTGTCGCCCAAATAATTAAACTTACTGGGAAAATCATCCTTAAGCAGATTCTGTCTCCCCAATCCTCCAGAATTCTTATTTTGCAAATGTAACTCTGCATATTTAAATACTCTGCATTTGTATTTATGAACTCCTCAGAGAGCCCATTTCCATAAATATTCTACTGTGTGACTCCTGCACCATTTTCCAATTGTTGAGATTAAAAAAAAATGCTGGAATCTTCTAGGGTTCTAGAACTAAGAGTTCTTTGTTTGGCTTCTCATCTATTTTACTTGAACCACATTACAAAGACGACAGAATTAAATGACCTGAGCAGCATCTGACAGTTTATGAAGGCAAATTAGCAGGCAAGGGGCAGAAGGTACAAACTACCACAGGTTCTGGTGACTTTTCTAGGAATGGCTTTCAGCAGGTATAGACATGGAGCTCAGAGGGGTGGGACACCAGGGTGACAACTGCGGAGATGGTGGAAGGGGAGAAACTGGACTACAGACCAACCCGATGTACATGTTGGGGACAGCAGTGACAAGAAGGAAAGGTAAGGCACAGGATGAAACAAGGATGGAAGTCGACAAGCTGGTGGGTGGAGACAGGTTTGCATCAGGCACCTCTCTCTGTGTTTTACACACTCAAACACACACACTTAGACACCCACCCTACCTGAGTAAGGAATAAAAAGACAAGAACACTGACCACAACCCCAAATGGCAGCCACTCACAAGCAACATTCCTCAGGCCTGATTCCCTGGGTGCAGGTCTCTCGTCCTTTTCAATACAGCAGCCATCTCCTATAGATCCTATGGGTACATATGGCTTGAAAAACTTCAGTAGCTTTCCAGTTTAGACAGAGCAGTGATATTACAATTTTTTCAAGGCATTGCAGTAGATTGCATTATTGGCCCCAATTCTTCACTACTTTCTGCATCCATACCCTTGCCATGGCCTCATTATCAGCAGTGTAATCCCTGCCCCTTAAATTTGGGCTTGGCCATGTGACTTGCTTTGGAAGTGATAATATACCTGTTCCAAGCCTCAGCCTGGAAGCAGACATGAGAGTGCGCCCTGCCTGGCCCGCTGGTCCAAGCAGGATGAGGGGTCTGTGGAGCGGAGATACCCCAGCTGCCCCACCGCTGCCACCTGCAGCACAGCAGCCTGGCAGAGCCCAGCCAACACCTCCCTCCCGCCACACACACACCTGCCAACCAACATAGGCATGAGCAATAATCATTGTCTAAATTTTGGTAGTGGTTTGTTACACAGCAATAGAACTGTTAGAATGCCAGACTCTGTGAAACAAAACCGCAGGCAAAAACCTATAAATCAATCAGATGAAAGCAGAGCTGCTCCAGTTGAAGCAGGATTAGGTCCTTGAACCCCCTTGTCCCCACTCAGTATGATAGTTTCTGGGACACCTCCACACCCCACAGCTATTATGCTAGCAGAAAGTGCATTAGATCAGGAAACAGAAGTCCTGAGTTTGAATCTACTCCATTTCACTTTACCACTCTGAAACTGAGCTCCTTCCGATATGAGGAAAAAGCAAATAATAATGCTTGGTCACCCACCTCTGAAGTAGATCAAATAACGATCTACGTAACCATACACTGATATAAGCTACCATTCCTACGTCGCTACCACCATAATCATCCACATGTTGGAAGGACTTGCCAGAACCAGTCTTCTACCATCATCCCAGCATGAAGTGTGTGTGTGTGTGTGTGTGTGTGTGTGTGTGTGTGTGTGTAAGAACCTGACAGATGAAAGAGTCCCTCCTGCGCTCCTCACCAAGTCCAAATGAAAAGTGGGACAACAGGTAAAAGAATTCCTTTCTGTAATTTGATTCAGGGAAACAATACATTATGTTTTTAAGGAGTATGCTTATCCCTTTGTGTGTTTGTTATGCTCAAGGTAACAGCAAATGATTCACAGGGTTTGAGCAAGAGAATGACACCCACCGATGGGGGGGCCCAGTCTGGAAGTCTCCTCAGATGTCCAAGGCCCGTTTGTGCCCAAAGGCACTAACACGTAGCAGACAAGACCAAGGTTTTCGATTTAGACCAAACAGGGTTAGAGCTGGAGCTACTTGCTAGTTGTGTGACCTGGTTGACAAATCATTTAACCTTTGTGACTCTCAATTTCCTTATCTGAAAATGGTCATGACATTACCCATGCACAGGACGATTGGAAGAATTAACTGAAATAATGTTTATAGAATGATAAGTGCAGTTCTAAGGACTTAATAAACAATTCCTATTGTAATTATCATTGGACCATCCACTATTTCACGCCCATTATTCTGCCCTAAGAGGATCATTATGATTTCTACTACGTGACAGGCCTTCTAATTAAGAAGTCGAACTTTGGAGGCTGATGAATGAGGCTTAGAATCCTACATTGCTGCCACTTAGCAGCTTTGTGACCTTGAGCACAGTTTTGAACCCCTTTAAGCCCTGCGGTAGAGAAGCCAGGTCCCTGCCCTTAAAAACATGGCAGCCTGGTGGGAAGCATGCATCAAAACAGATCATTATAGCAACCACCAGTGAGTAACATGAAAAACACACAAACACAGGTGCTGCAGGAGCAAAGAGAGGGAACAAGTAACCACCCTGAAGTGTGCTGGAGAGGGCGGGGGCTCTGAGCTGGGAGGCCTCCCGGCCCATCTGTGGCTGAGAGCACAAAGGCTCCTCACCGATCAACGTGGCAAATGCCGCCATCTGCCCAGCGTGACAAGGACCTTCAGAATAAACCTCGTACATTTTACAGCCGTATTTCTCTGAGACCCAGAGCTCTGCCGGTGGATTCTGTTCTCTCGGGGAGGGATTATACCAAACAGTCAAACAGCACTGTAGCCACGGAGGAAAGTGCGTCTGAGAAACTGCACTTAGCGAGCAGCCTGTCCATCCAGCTCTTTCCACGTGTTCAGTTAAGGAACATCTGGACCTGGATTAACCAGCAGCTCACTGGTTGAGGCTGGCTGCAGCTCTGCCCATTTTTATGGACATAAAGTAATTTAAGCAAATGGTCCAAATGTTCCTCTGGGGACACCTTTTTGAGGCCACGCTGAATGGCCACTTGAAGCTTCCTTGGGCTACACACCGGGGATGGGGCTGGCCACACTCACACAAACGTGTTTCTCTCCGGGTCTTCTCCATCTGTGGCAGGGGAACCTCTGATGGGACAAAGCGTTTTGTCAAACAGTGTTGGGGGCAGTGTGGCTAATACATAATGGCAATCAGGATTTTTGAGGTTCTCCTATGTTCTAGAATTTACTAGGCCTTTTAATATGTATATGTGGATTTGTTCAAATTGCATTTTAAAGGCATAAATGCGGCTTGAGTACATGACCCACCCTGTCTTCCCATTCAAGGTTCTGTGAGGGAAATTACACAGAAATGCCGGGAATCCTACTGAGGGGTGTACTGGGTTAGTGCTGGTTGTCACTTCCCTTCCGTGTAGAACGTGGAATGGCCATTCACCAGTTAAATTTGTTCCTGATAGTCTTGGAAGCGAAACAGCAAGAACACTCGCTCCTGAGATGGTATCTGTCAGCACTTTAGTGCCCTTTCTCCATGTAAGGAGAGTTGGATGTCATTTACTTTAGCTAAAAACAATCGATTTCTTTTTACAGTAACTGCGGGAAGGAAAATGTTGCTCCGCGAAAGCAAAAGGGGGCGGAGCTAGGCAGGGTGGAGGGAAACAAAGAAAAGAATGTGACCATTCGCAATCCCAGCTCTCTTCTCAAAGAGCTCCGTCAGCCGAGGTGGTCAGGGAAAGAGCCCGAGGAAAGATTCCGGAGAGCCTTGCAAGTCAGGCAGATTTGATTTTGGGAACAATGAGAAAATGCCGATGGGTTCTGGGCAGGAAAGTGACCTCGCAAAAGGAGAGTGCTGGGGCCTGGGTTGGTTAGTGTGTGCGACACATTCGAGAAAGATCTGGGTTGGGCTGGATGTGACTAGACCCTTGAAAACACGAAGGCTCAGTTTCTTTATCGGCAAAGCGTGGGCAACGCCCCGTCCCCACATTTAACATCTTTTTTTTTTTGGCTAATAAATCCAGCCTCACATGATCTTTGTGACAATTATCTGAGCCAATGGAAATAAAGGATCAGACAAAAAGTTCTATTTCCCTAAGCATTTCTGGTTTTATTTACTGTTTATTTTACAGCCCCATATACCAAAGCAACAGGTTGTACAGACTTCAAGGAGAAATTTTATACAGAAAATGGCACAGGAATGCACATGTGGTCATGAGCAAGGGAGAGAAATTGGATCTACACTCTGATGCCCAGGGAGCTAATTGCGAGTAGGGAGGGAAATGGAAGAGAGAAGGCAGGAAAACAGAAGTGGCTGCAGCCTTCTGTAAGGCCCATTAGACAGGGTAGACTTAGCCCCAAGACAGTCATTTGGGATACGCTTTCCTCTCCTCTGTGCATGTACGTGTGCATATGTGTGTTGGGTAGAGAGGGCCATGGGGCACACAGACTGTGATACTCATAGTGATGAAAAAGAGTCTGTTACCTGCTGCCCAGAATACTTTAAATATAAAAGAAGAAAGTGTCTATTTCCATAGATCCACAGGCTATTAGCAGGGTAATCTTGGGCAACATACTCTAAGTTGTATTAAGTCTCCTCGTGTGTAAACTGGGGACGATGATAATGCTTTGCCAGGTGGTGAGGACTGAATAAGGACATGTATGCAGAGCAGCCAATGGTGCGTGGAGCACAGCAAGTCACTGGGTGAATGGTGACAGCTACAAAAGAACTCCACAGTGAAAGCTGCACTACTGATTTTTTAAGAAAGGAGAATTCATAATGTTCTTCAAAACACAGCATGTACTCCATGCCAGGAAATTTTCTTTTTTGGCTAATAATAAATCCATCTTGTTGATGCTTAGTGATAAGAATATTGGGATGGGAGGAATCTTGGATCAGGAGTCACAGATACCCACCCTTGTGGTCTAATTCTTGAAGCGCCTATGTGGTATTGGGGAACTCACTGTCCTCTCGCGCTACTCTGCCCCATCTCAGGTCCTCTCTGTGTGATTCTGGTAAACAACAGCATCATGTGGTGGGCCAGACAGGCAAGGGTCAACACATTTTTAAAGCACTTAAGACAGTGTTTGTCCACTGTAAGGCACTACGTATATTTCTTCATTTCATGAAGAAATAAATAAGGTGTATATCCTGAAAAGGAGCCTAAACCAAGTTGATTAACCTACTTCTATTCCAAGTCACGTTTACCTCTGTATTGTCATCATTGTCCCCATTTTGCTCTGTAATTGGGCAAGACAAAGAAAAAAGGTTTACCCACCTCTGCATTAGAATCCATCACATTTTAGAAGCCAATTCTTTTCATTACTTCTCACAATTACATTTATAAATTTCTTGTCCCAGCTCCAACAATGCTCTCTCAAGTTAGAGAGCCTAAAGTTCCATACTCATCATTTTAAAAACAGAGGCATTATGAGGAGATGGCAGTGGTTATAGCAACATAGTTTTTTTAATGATCTCCCAGAATCCCTATATAGAGAGAGACAGAGCAATGAAAGAGAAAAACCAAAAATTCATGAACATTTACAACAGAAATAGGTGACAAGGTGCCCCCACATCAGAATACAAGCAGTAAGGATAAACCACCAACAGCTACGTGACTGGCCAACCCCTGTTCCCAGGACAAAGCCCCACACTGGAGAGAAACTACCGGAAGGAAAATAAAAATTGAACACACTAGGAATAACAAAGATTTAAAAAAAGAGATAAGATTCAGATAATAGCAGGGAAGGGAAAAAAAAGAGGGAATTTCAATAGTAAGTTATTTTTTTAAACAATAGAAGAGGGATCTCTGTGAAGTTAGAAAAAGCCATCAGAACCAAGTCTCCTTCTAAAACTTCAGGAAAGTGAGCAACAGAAAAGTATGGAGGTCAAACTACACACAGTATTACTCTAAGAAAAGAAGAGAAAAAGAAACAAAAGAACATCTCCATAGACAATGAAAGCACATCATAAAGACTGACTCCAAAAGCAGATGCCTATAGTAAGATACAATTTCCAAATTTTCCAAAAGACACTAAGAAAATATACTGGTTATTGAGGAACAACATAAATCAGAAGGAGAAACAATTCAGAAGTAAGGTGACAGAACTTAGCAGAGAATTAAAAATTTTAGAACTAGAGGCTTAACTAGAAGAAATACAAACTAAATCAGAACAATAATCCTTCAGAAATAGAAGAGGGAAATGGGAAGATCTAAAAATCAAAAGAAATGAAGAAAGGTTAAAAAATGTTAAAAAAAAAAAAAAAGGACACATTTTGAAGACAAGCAAGTAATATCCTGCATAAGGATAATAAGAGCCTCTGAAAAAGGGGGAAAAGTAAAACAAGAAAACATAATAAATAAAAAAAATTATAATTCAAGAAAATTTTCCTGAAATACAAAAAAAGAAACTACGTGAGAATAACAACCCAGAACTACCAACACCAACGCACATGCTAGTAAAGTGACCAGACTTTAAAGAAAAATAAAATCCCCGTGAGCTTCTAGGCAAAACAATAATTGACTTGTAAGGGAAAGAAAACTGGATTATCATTGGAATTTGACAGGTTTCATGCCAGAAGGAAATGATCTAACATATTTAGGATACTCAAGGAAAGAAAGTATGAGCCAAGGACTTTATATCCAAGCAAAACTGAACCTTGAGTAGGGAGCACAGACTGTTCTCAACAAGCAAGCACTCAGGGCATGTTGTTCGTATAACCCCTTCCTAAGGCAACTACTAGACAGTGAGCTTCAGACAACCAAAAGCTGCGACAATCACTGGCATACAGATGGTGGTAAGCATTAAATATATAAAACTAAGAACATGAAATGGGGGTCAAATGGGAGAGGCTGTAGCATGTAATACCTATTATCTGATAATATAGGTTAGGTGTTACTATAAAATATTAGGGGAAAATGGGAATAGCATACACACAAAAATGTTTTTACTCTTCTTAGTAACCATTATTGGTGGTGGTAGTGATAATATTGTGTGTGTACTGCTGAATAGTGCGTAGGAGTAATTATGAGATATTCTAACCTAGTGTGCTGTATGCCCTTGGGAACCAAGATTCTTGGGGTGGAGAAAAGAACATGGAGATATCATATGGAAGAGGTTAAAACCCTATAGCTCTGAATTGGAAATATCAGTATAAATTAATGAGATACTTTAATTTTAAATATATTTAAATACATAATTATAAAATATATAGAAATATTACATCTATATATAGGTATGGAAAAAGATGAACAGATGTAGATATTTCCCAGCTTTGTCCATGGAAAAGACAGAAAAAAGAATCAAGCTAATAGTCATGGGTACCTAGTTTGTGGTTTTGACATATTTTCCCATTAAAATCAACAGGGGGTTCTTGGACAAATGCTGACTTTTGGTCTGGGGCAGGAAATGTACAAGAGGAGCCCAGAACAAAAAAGGAAGGAATCAAAGAGTGCTAGAGTTATATCAAAAGGAACCAGAATCCAAGTTGAAGAGGCTCCTGCTGGCCAAAAATGGGACAATTTGAGTTTCAATAAGGATAAGATTTGTCATGGTTGGATGCTTAGACCCAGTAGTTCATGATATATTTTTTTAATTGGTCATCTTCTGAGCATGGTTGGAAAGCAATTCAGTATCTTGAAAACTAGGTAAATAAAAGGAAAAATGAATATTTGACCTTCTTTTTATGTATGAAACCTATCACGGGGTAGCCATATAGTAATTTATTCCATATAAGTTTTTCCAGTTAATAAATGAAAATAAAATGACAGAATATCACCATTATGCACCTCCCAATAGATCTAGGTACTGAGCACCTATGACTGCTAACACACACACACACACACACAAAAAAAACCCACTAAAAACTAGACATCATATACTTCCTGATGAAAAAACACAATTCACCTATATAGTCTTAGCAAAAATATCAGGCTTGGGTCTGATGAAGCCCCTATATCTGACTGCCAATACTCAGGAAGTTCAGAGGAACATGTTAAACTGTATCATGAGTACACAGTTAACAAAATCCATACTCTGGGAAATTTCAATAGGCCAAACAGTCCAAGTTCTTCAACAGGTACATTTTATGAAAAAGAAAGGGACAACAGGGGAACATGTAGATTGAAGGACAAAGTTAGTATCAATGGAAAAGACTAAACCATAGTATCCAGGGATGTGCAATTCAATGACAAAACTATAAAGAGGCAAGGGAGTAATTACTGCAAAACTCAAGAGAGTGGTTATTTTGGAAGGAGGAAGGGGTTGTGGCTGGGAAGGAGCTTCCGGCAAATTTCTATTTCTTGACCTAGGTGGTGGTTACAAAGTGTCCACCTCATAATAGTTCACACTGAGTCAGTGGTTCTCAAACTCAAGCATGCATGGGAATCCTTGGAAGGGTCTGATAAAACAGATGCCCCATCTCCGTAGTTTCAAGTTTGGAGCTCAAGCACTTCCTTCTTTATACTCTAAGGCAGTGATGATGCTGCTGATCTGGAGACCATGCTCCAAGAGTCTTTGCACTAAGATATTAACATAGCTGTTTTGTGTAGTTTTTTGAATTTGTGCTTTATTTTTCAATAAAGGGCTAAATGAAAGATGGAATAGATAGATGGGTGGATGGGTTTGTGGGTGGATAGGTGGAAAGATAGGCAGGGAGACAGAGAGATAGGTAGAACTTGGAAAAAAAAAGTTCTTATTAATACCATGAGAAGACTGCCTTACAACTCACATATATATCTGCTCTCTGTTCAGTGATGTGCCGTATGATTCTTGTTTGTTAGGTGTCCCACTGAGACCTCTGGATCTTTGTCTCTCAACCATTACCTAAGAGTTTCTCAGTCCAAAAGAAGGGTTGGGATTTATTTGGTGCCCACATGGAAGATACCTTGTAATGGTTTACTGACAAGGTCAGGCACTGTTTTCTTTTTCCTCTCAGGAAAAATATTTTATGCAAAAAGCCTACATCTGGGTATCTCTCTACAGTCTTGTACTTCCTTTTTAAAGAACAATTCACTCTACTGCATCTTCTGACAGGATTTTTCTCCAGAAGATTGCTATGGAACTATTTAGAAAAGATAAGTTCTAATCACATAAATTACCAACTAAGTAAGTGTTTCTAATCTTCTCAACATTTATTCTCAAACCAAAATTGAAAGCAAAGTGCACCTGAGAGCCAGGAACAAAGAATAAAAATGTGACATACGTTCAAATGTCACAGGCTGAGCTTCTGTCACTTAAGTTTTAGAAATATTTCTTAGAAAACAAAAGCAGTAGTAGCAAATACAATGACAAGTCTGAAATATGACAGAAGAGCAAAATATCTGGAATTTTAAGAAAATCAAACCTTGGCTATGCAAATATCAAAGGGCACTCACGAGATTTATCTAGCTAATAAACTCAATTCCACAAATGTTTATATGCCTGCTGTATGAAAACTATAAAAACGAATAGAACATGACCCTTGCTCTCAGAATATTAAATGTGAAAAAAAAAACTATACCACATTTTTAACTTTAAGACCAGGCAAAATATGAGTGCTGATACAGGAAAGGTAAAGATTAAATTTTGCTTGGGTAAAAGGAGAGAGATTTGATTTATTAGAGGCAAAAACACAGCTGGCCTGTCTCGCTGGTAGAGGAGTCATCTATGAGTTATGTCTGGAATGTCCAGAGAGGGCTTCGTATAATCCTAATTTCCTCCTATGTGACTGGCAGATGCCTGACACGCACTACATGCAGCTTCATACTTAGTGTCAGGATTTGATTCCTAGAGAGCCACTATAACATTTTATAACCTAGCTGCTTGTATGTTTTAGTGCAGTGGTTCTTAGACTTGGAACTGTGAACCTGCCCACAAACATGTTAATTTTCTACTGACTCTGAAATGTTTGTGTGTTTCTTTTAAACAATAATCTTAAACAACTAAAAGCATAATCAGATCCTCCTTGTATCCAAAGAGTCAGCCCTGGACCAACAGCACAGGCATAGCCTCAGAGCTTATTTAAAGTACAGAATCCTGCACCCCACCCCCAGCCCCACTGAAGCAGAAAGAACATTCTCTAACAAGACCCCAGATGATTCATCTGCACATCAAAATTTGAGAGGCACTAAATGAAATATCCATCTTATAACCAAGTACTGCCAGGTGCCTTCACTGCTCGTATTTATGTTTATAATCAAGTTGACACCATGTGGCACCGGGTTAATTATTGTAGGCTAAAGAGAAGTGAACAGAGATGGACTTCGTATCTAAATGAAGGTCGAATAATGTCACAGCACGCTGTGGAATCGAACGGTTTGCAGTTGTCCAGACAGAGTCACTATGGGAGAACTGAGGCATCCAAGGCCACGGTGATTTTGAGTCTGGATGTAGTTTGGGTAAAAATAGCACCATTTGTCATGCTAGGTTAATGCTGCTATTTGAAATTTTGAAGTTTCTCTGTAGTTTTCAAATCTCTTCTGTTCAACTTTCATTTTCATTTTTCAAAATGTTGTCGATGCGTAAACACCACAAGCTAGCATAATTAGTTTATACATAGCTTTAGGTTTGTACATAAAGTAACAGTATAATAAAAATATAAATCAACAACTAAACTCACAAGACTGCTTTCCTTTAAAAGAGAAATATCACTTAAATTTGGTAAACACTACAATGGTAAGAATCAAGGATCAGAATATGTTTTGACAGAAGAAAGGAAAATCGTGAAAACACAGGACAACTGGGCATCTCCAACAGCGCCACCTACAGGGAGAGAGAGCACAGTGGGGACCGTCATGGGCCCAAAAGAGACATCTCTCCTGCCTCACGAGGATATGAGCCCATATGCAACACTTTCAAGACTTGATAAGTCATTGTTGTTCTTCTGACATTCAATAAGCTTCTGAGGGAAACACCTGGAGTTATCACAATAATAATAGATAGCAAAATGGCAATTACTATGCACTAGGCATTCTTCCAAGAGCTTTACCTACATTAATGCCTTTAACTCAATTAATAACCTACGATCAAGTCAGTCTTTTGGTAAATTGTAAAAATGGTCACAACCCTTCTTTCATAGGTGGCACCTGCTGCTGCATCCTTTGAATCTTGGTTGCCCTTAATGACTTGCTTTGGCTGATGGAATATCGTGGAAGTAACAGTGTGCCAGGTCTGAGTCTAGGCTGCAAGGGCCTTGCATGCTTCTAGCACACTCCCAGGAACCCTATCGCCACCATGGGAACAAGCCTGGACCTATTTTTTTCAATCTGGGAAAGAAACCTTTCACAATTTGATTTTCTTCCCTTGAGGGGCATACTATGATTTTCTGTAATTTCTCTTACTAAGGGGAAAAGTTTTGTTCTACCCTTATATTTTCCCCTAAGTTGTTGCATGTTCAAAAATATATTAATATAAGTTTAAGAAAACCAGAAGGTGGTAGAAGTTGGCTTGATTGCTGTGATTGGGAGAAAAAGAGATAATGAAAGTTGTTTTCCTCCTGTGTTTTCCAGAAGTTAGCTAAAATTGCCCAAAAGGTATTAAGTTGCATAGATAAAATGGAAATTGTCCACCAAAACATTAACTTAAAAATCATTTCAAAGTGCTCAAGTTGTTGCTTTTTTCCTAATACTTAAATACAGTGCACGCCACATCTGATACTCAGATATCCACGCATTGAAGTTTAAATACATTTTAAAAGATGATTCAAGCCTGGATTCCTAGTGGGAAAGGCAGGCACTGGAATTGTAGTGCATTTGTGAAGGGGCTCTCCAGGCTTGCTACTACCATGGCAAGGAAGGCCTAGCTTACTGAGAGACAGGCAAGATGATATGAGCTAAGAAAGGACTATTTCTTAAGTCTGACATATGGAGATACCAAATTCCTCCTAAGATATTTTGTATACAGTATTCAACTCTGAGCAGCAAGCCAAATCTTCAGCTCTTCTTCTGGGTCTTATGACAATCACATAATCAGGATTTTCTGGAACATTTCCTACTTTAAATATTTTCTTCTACTATCAAATCACGGACCCTAAGTCAGACCTTGTGATTCATGAACAAGTATATTTTTAGAAAAAAATAATAATAATGATTGAAGGTCTGGCATTAGCTTTTCAACTTTTAGCCAACAAAGTTATTCAAAAATAATAAACAGGCTTTTAAAAGTCAATGGTATTTTGCTTTATGAAAAATCTACACTGTCTTTGTTTTCTTGTTTCATTGGATACCTATGAAAACTTCATCAGGAACTGTCACTGCTCTTTAGACCAAGGTAAGGTGCTTACTACACTAAAATCTTTACTGTGTACTGTGTACTAGCTACATAATCTTGGGCTTCAGAGCCTAAGTTTTCCACTCTATAAAATGAGGATGATAATATTTACCTTGTAAAATTCTGTGATTAAAAGAAAGTAAATAAAACCTTCAGCCCAATGACTAGTAGCACATGGTAGGACCACAATATACATGCATGAAAAAACCCTTCCCTCTAGCTTAGGTAAATCTCAGGATTTGGGGATGCTTCTCCAATTGTTAGCTTTTTATATTCATTTATTTATTCATATTTCCTGTGCACATACTAATATGGTTTATGTAAATATGTTTTGGTAAAGCAAAAGATAAATAAAAAAAGGGGGGGAAACTTAAGTAGGAAAATAGCTGCAGCCACTGAATTAGGAATTGGGACCATTTCCAACTTACAAAGGGGACCTTCTAGAGGAGCAGTACATCACCAATGATCATGTATTCCAAAGAGAAAGATGTCCTGTATATACTCAAAGACCAACAGGCAGATTTGCCGTTCCTCTGCCAGAACCCGTTGACAAGTAAAAATGCTTTCTGTGCAGGAACACCTTTGCAAAAGCCTAATCAAAGGACATATTAGAGCAGCAGAAGCTGACAATCATGCCCTACAAAGGCCCCTATTCAGTTGATATTGTCTTCAATCTGAGTTTTATATTATAAGATTTGTCAAAACCAAGAGGCCAACCCCAACTATGCAGTTGGAGGGCAGGTAATTGAGAGAAGGGTGGGAGGGAAATACAGTTCCAAGAGATCAGAGAATGTTCTAGTCTGTTTGGGTTGCTGAATACCAGAATACCACAGACTGGGTGGCTTAAGCAATAGAGATTTATTTTTTCATAGTTCTAGAGGCTATAAGTCCAAGATCAGGGTACCAGCATAATTGGGATCTGGTGAGGTCTCTCTTCCTGGCTAAGAGACAGTCACACCTTCCCACTGTATCTTCACGTGGCAGAGAGAGAGAGAGAGAGAGATTTGGTTTCTCTTTCTCTTCTTTTAAAAGCACCAATTCCATCATGAGGGCTTTACCCTCATGACCTCATCTCAATCTGATTGTCTTCTAAAGGCCCCAATTTCCAAATAACATCACATGGGGGATTAGGGCTTCAACACAGGAATTTGGGGGGAACACAATTCAGTCCACAGCAGAGAATGTGTTAGGGAGAAAATGGAATGCACACAAAGCAGCCAAGTGGTCACTTGGCAAAGCCTGATTTCACGTTCCAAAGGACATACCTTTCCCAGGCAGCAACCCCTCTGCCCCAAAGCAACACAAGAGGATCACAGCACAACTATCCAGATGCAGAGGCCTTAGAAGCAGAAGGTCTCCTGCTGCAGCTATAGCACAAGTGGTGGAACTTTACTAGAGCACAAGTCCTCTAAGTGCTCGAAGTTCTATGACATTCACTTATTCTACAAGTATTTACTGAGCACCTATTCTGTGCCAGGTACTGTTCTGGCACTGGGAATATACAGGTGAACCCATCAAAGCTTAATTTTAAGTAGTACAGAGCCCAAAACATGGCAGACACTCAAAAATGAAATTGATGAATGAGTGAATGAACATCTCAGTGGACTTTCTCATCTATTGTTTCATTAAAATTGAAGCAGTGGTCATGAGATCTGGCCACAAATTAGAATTGTCTGTGAATACCCATTTTAAAATGCCAATGCCTAGGTCTCATCTTCTAGAAACAGATTTAATTGGCTGGGGTTAAAATTCAGACACTGAGATACATGGTAGGAAGGGATATTACTTAAGTAGTCTACAGATAGATTCATTTAGGAAACAAATATTTACTGAGTTACTGTGGAATTCATTTAGAGAACAAATATTTACTGGGCAAGCTGGGAAAACTACGTGAAGAAACTAGGAGCTTCTTATAATAATAATCTTTTGGATATCTTCAATGGAATGTCACAGAAGCACTGCAAACTTAAGTTCACCGCAAACTTAAGTTCAAGAACTTATGAGTCTTCCCTCTCCTTTCCCCATGATTCCTTCTTACAGTCTCATCTGCCCTGCTATCTAAACTAAAAGAACTTGCAATGATTCCCCTCTTTTACCAGGCCTAGCCATTTCTCTCCTCTAAAATCCCTCTCAAATCTACCACTGTCTTCACCATCCCTCTAATTAAGCTCCTGGAACCTCTCACCTCCACATAAAAGTCTTAGCCAGTTTCCCTTTTTCTTAGTGCTGCTCCCGTGGCCCACCCTCTGCTTGGCTGTAGGAGCCAAATCCAGGAAATACCAACCTGATTACAGCATTCCCATGTTTAAGATCTTTCAAGAAGTCCCCAACACACACAGGATAATACTCAGTTTCCCAAATGCTGTGTTGGTTATGTCTTTGGGGCAAGAATTTAAGAGATACGGCTTTGGGACGCTCCAAACACCCAGATCCTGCCCTGCCACAGCCATCCCCATCAAGGACACCACAGTCAAGGAGTGATGTCCAGATGACATGGTCAGCCAAATGCACATTATTTGCTACTGTAAGGTTTTGTTTCAAACATGACACTCATCCCCTGGTGAGTTGGACTGATACTTGGAAGATTCCATTTAACTAAGCTGCCAGAAACACATTAAAGAAGCTCATTTCCAACTTTGCTCAGTGGAATACTCTGCCACTTACTAGATGTATAATCTTGAGTAAATTACTTAACCTATCTAAGCCTCCATGCATTCATCTACAAAATGGGAGAGTAATAATGCTCCTAAGCACTTTAACATCTGACACTGTAAGTGTTCAACAAAGTTACCCAGGACTACCGCTGTGATTAGCACTACTATCACTTTCACTAAAAGTAAGTACAAAAGTAATCCTAGCCAAAGTCACAGGGAAGAGTGAAGGAGAACTCCTTTTTTTTTTCTTGAGGTTAAGGCAAGAGTTTATTCATTTGCCAGCAAATGAGATGGTTGGCAGTCTCCTGTCTCAAAGTCCCAACATCCTGAGAAATCCTTACAAGACCAATGACAGAGCTGTCTTAATACATCTGCATCAACCTTTTTCCAGGGTATGAACAGCTCCCGAGGACAACAACCCCAGACCTTCTATACCAATCAAGTGGATGAGAGTCTCCAAAAAAACAAGGGAAAAATTAGTATCTCCCTTGGCAAACCAGCTGTGGCAGATGGGATTCGGCTGAGTGGGACCCACACACCATGTGAAAGCACACACGCTTAAATCAGCATGGCCACCATCGTTTCACCTTTGCCCGCCTCTGCAGCCCTTTTTGCCCAGTCCTGGTCCCTCGGCTCAAGCCGTATCCTTCACTGGGTTCAACTTTAGCCCTGTCTCCCAGGCAAAGCTTCCATAGACTCTGCTGCTGACTCACTCTGTTTGCAGATCATACCAAGGCTTCTGCATCTGCCTTTATCATGCACTTGCTTACCATGGTGCTATTTTTAAACATTTAAGTTATGCCATTTTTATAGTTAAAATAATCACAAATCCATCATACAACTGGGATTAGCATAATAATTAAATAAAAATTTTCCTCCCAAAAATCCCACATCTAGCACAATAATTATAAATATTTATCCATATTTCATTCCCATCTCTTTTTCCCATGCATGTTTACATAGTTTTGCTCATAATGTGTAATTGTTATCCTACTTGAGCATTTTTCAAATTATTTCACAGTCTTCAACATCATCATTTAATCGCCACATAGCATTCTATCAAGGAAATTTTTTTTAAGAGACAGAGATTGTGTTTGTACTGCAGGCTGAAGTGCAGTGGTGCAATCATAGCTTACTGTAGCCACAAACTCCTGGGCTCAAACAATCCTCCCACCTCAGCCTCTCCAAGTAGCTGAGACTATAGGCACACACCACCATGCCAGCTAATTTTATTTTATTTTATTTTATTTCACTTTTTTAGAGATGAGATCTCACTATGTTGCCCAGGCTTGTCAAACTTCTAGCTTCAAGTGATCCTCCCACCTCAGCCTCCCAAATTGCTAGGACTACAGGCATGAGCGACCACACCCGACAGAAATTTTTAAAATTTTCTTAAGCATGTCCCTACTGTGGGATGTGCACAGCATTCCTAGTCTTTGGTTATTATAAATAGGATTATAACAAGAATTTTCATGCATATGGATTTTTCCATATTTTGAGTTATTTCCCAGTATTAGATTACCAGGAGATGCATTACTAGATTAAAAGACTGGTCATTTTGCTAGCTTTGGATATATACTGTCAAATCATTTTATATAAATTGTCCAATCGTTTTGTAAGAGAATATAAAGTTTCTTGTGTATAAATATCTATTTGCTTCTTAATCATTTTCTGAGCAGCTCATTCTGTCTACTCTCAGTCCGCGTCCCTCTGTCACACATTCTGTCTACTCACTAGTGCCACCTTGCTGTCTATAGCACCCCCTGTAGAAGATCTATTCTGTAGGGACACAGATTGTCCACAGACACCCAGAACATCTTGCCTTGGTTAAGAATCCCCTACAAAATTTCTCTCTGAGATGTACCTTGGGGTCTCCCTTCCTCTTCAGGGAACTCTCTCATGGATGGGATATTAAAATACGCCCACAATTCAATGGGACTGATCTGTTTTAAGTGAAAGCGTATTTGAAGTTCATGAGAGTTTGATTCGTATTCTGAATAATATGCAAATTATACACTTTTTAAATTCTAAAAAGTATTTTCTAATACCAGTGATGTAAAAGAATATCTCCATTTCACTGTAGTTTTGCCAGGATTTAGGAACCACTTTTTCAGTTTGTGCTCTTGAGCATGTAACTGATGAAAAATGATGCACTACAAAGTGAAGTGTTTAAGAAGTGACTAGCTTTTGTTCACATGTCTACCTGCCCCCACTAGACTAAGCCTGGTGAGAGTAGGAACTTTCATATTTTCCTCTATAGCACCGGTACTCCGTAATGAACTTGGTAGAGAAGAAGAGAAAAGAGAAGTAAGAGAGAAGAGGAGAGAAGGAGAGGAGTAAGAGAAGAGGCAAAGGAAGTGAGGAGAAGCTGGGGGAGAGGGAAGGACAAACAATCAGGAAGGAAAGGTACATGTATTTAGGGACTTTGCACTACGAGTAGGCGGCTTCAGAGGAAAGATTCTAAGACATGGTTAGGATTAAAGACGTAACTAAATCCCTCACCGTGCAAGTGTTTTGCTTCTAATTCCTCTTTTGTACTCATGTAAAAAAAAAAAGACTGTGCTTCTGAAGGTCAATTATATCGAATACTTTAAACATTGCGAGTCCCCACATTCAGCTTCCTTCTGAGCAAACTGCTTAACGGCAGAAAATGCATTAGGCTTCAGCATAGTTCTCTGTCTGTTCTACGTGTCACGAGTGGGCTCTGTTTATAAGCAATAGCAACACAACACTCCCTAGAACTGGATGTGTGTATCTGAGAGCTCCTTTAAGTGCCCCCAAAACAGCCATCTAAAGAAAATGATTTTGTCCTGGGAATAAATCTTAAAGACTGTGACTGCCTCCACCTGTGCCTGAGAGTTGGAAGCCTGGTCCTGGCTGTGCAGCCTGGTGCTTAAAACTCTGCTTCTCACCTGTAAAATGGGGATAATAAAAGCTCCTATCTTATGGAGTTGCTGTTGTGAGATTAAAGAGTTACTACAGACTTAGAATAGTAACTATTACATAGTAAGTGCTCAATAAAAAGGAGCTATTATGATCACTGTTGAATAAGCCAAATAATGAAAAAAATCTATACAATTCTAAGGATGCCCAGAGATTCTGATACCTCTTAACATGTGTTCAATAAGAAAGAACTCCACACATAAGCTGATCATTTATAAGGTTTGCTTCTGGCAGCCCTGGGTGTACTAGAGCTCTATGCACTTCGTGGTACAACAAACAGCACAGATAATAGACATATTCTAGAATAATTTATCCAAGAACAGGCAGGTAACACAAATGAAAGGAGAGAATGTGGAGTGCAATTGTACAGGGGATGAGGGAAGGGAAGCTCACCTTCTGTCCAAAGAGAATAGTCACCACTTGGTTAGAAGCAATTATTGCTAATTGGGAATTGGGACCCAATTTTGCCAAAACTGCCACATTTTTGAGAGAAACGAAAACTGTGTATTCTTATGTATAATCTCCTGATTGTTAAATGTTGGCTACTCTTTTAGTTTTTTCTAAAAGATCATGTGCATTCAATTATAATATGCCTATGAGACAAACTTGCCTGAACTGTGATAGTGTGTTCTCATTAAGCTCAAGAAAAACAATGCCCCTAAGCTCTGCCCCCGTCCACAGCTTCACAAGAACAAATTCCCCCCATGTGGTGGCGGGAGGCCTGGGGAGTGCCCATGCTCAGCAAACAGCCACACACCACCCAGGTTCCAGGTACCCGGGGACAGCTCTGGTGAGCACACGCTGCATGTCCACACTTCTCCTTTTCAGAGGACAGGGAAAAGTGAGGACGGGAGCTTATCATCCCAGCCAAGAGGCCAGGCAGATGCAAGTGAAATGACATCAAAGGCTGAAGTGTCACATCAAGGCGTCAGAGGGATCGGAGGAAGGGGAGACCCTAAGGTTCAGAAGGTTCAAATAGGACTTGAGGATCAAGATCCTGAAGCAGGCCCTGAGGTTGGAGGAGGCTTTGGAGAAGACAGCGGGGGACACTCTAGGTAACAGAGGCCAAATGAGTTCCAGCACAGCTGTGTCAGCATATTATAACATCTCGCCCATACTGGGCTTTGGAAAAGTTTGTATGGTCCAGTTTGTTCTTAGATTTTGTCTTACTTGGGTCAGAGACGGAGATGAGCACAATTGCCACCAAATATCAGAAAAATGACCCAGACGTCTGTGGAGTTGACTATGTATCCCTGCTTCAAACTTTTACTGAGCCTCTGCACACGACAGTGTGCTTGGCTGATGGTACCAGGCTAAGAGCTGGTTCCTGCCCCTAAGGAGCCACAATCCAGGGCAGGAAACAGGCTATACAGAGATAAAGTGGCAGGCACAGGACTCGTGGGTTTGGGGGACAATAGGGTGCCCTGTCCAGGGAGATGAGGTGGGCTTCATGCCTGCCAGCAGCTGGGCTACATCTGGGGGTAAGTGGGAGTCGGCCAGGCAGGGGAGGGGTGGAAGGATGTTCCAGGCAGTGGCAGCAGCACAGGCCGAGGCGTAGAATGGTAAAAACGGGTAGTTTACAGCAACAGAGAGAGCCGCCCTCCTTGCCACCTCTTCACTCTTGGTTTGTTTGCTAATTACAGCCTTCCTGTTTCATGGTAAGATGGGAATCTCTGGAGATCCTTATGAATTCTTAAAGCTCAATCTATTGCCATTCATTCACATGAAAAGGTAACGAAGATGAAAATCCACCAAAGACCAATGTAAAGAGAATGATTTAAAGTGTCTGTGGTACATTCAGATATGCAAGATGATGCTGTTAATAAAATAAATTCTGATCCTATTTATTTTGGAATAAGGCATTCTCTGCTCAGCCTCTAACACAAGAGGAGATATTCACACATAAAGAATAGAAATTGCACACCAAAGCTCAAGGTTGGTTTTGCTTTGAGCTTAGGGTTCATTGCATGTTTTGTTTTTCATTTGCAATGACTAACATTAAAAGAAATTTTTAAAAAGTGAATGTTTACTTCTTTTTGCTCTGAAGGGGACAATAAAAAGAATGATGAAGATTTCAACTCACAATCACCACTGTCATGCTTCAAATGTCATTAAAAGGCTACTCAAGTGTACTAAGGTAGCAACTCTTAGCATCCTGGGTTCATGCCTGCAGCAGTATCCTCACCCTTTGCCTCTCTTTCTGACTAGCTTCTGATGACCCTTTCAATACTCAGAGAAGGAAGGAGAGCATGATAGCTTGTCTCCAAAGATGGTCCCTGATGAAACATGCCTCTAAGTATTTGTGTCCTTATGTGCCCACCTCCCTTATCTGGGCTGTCCCACACAATCACTAGAAGGTGGATGCTGCATGATTTGCAAGGCCAGATCAAAATATGCTTAGCACATCCCCCTTAACCCTTGGAAACTTCAGCTTCAGAACCTACTCACCAGACTGTGAAAAGCCCAAGCCACATGGAGCAGCCATGTGTAGGAGCCCAAGCTCCACTGAAAGCAAGAGTATGAGAGACCCCAGGAGAACCGCCCAGCTGAGCTCAGTCAACCCACAGCAAGACATAACCAGAAGAGGGATGCCAAGGAAGAAAAAAATCCCTCTGAAATTCAGGAAGAGTCTTTTCCACCTGTGACAATGTGGTAAATGATATTGAAATCTGCAGCCCAGCTGAGGTTTTTTTTCTAAATGTAGTTGTTAATTATCTCTAGGCTCCTGTTCCTAGTGATCACCTACAGAAAATCAGAGCATAAAAGTATGCATTTCTATAAATACGTACCAAATTAATAAGATCTGTTTCATATGTCCATGTATCTTTCTTAATTATCTTTAAGGTTCATTTTTTAGCAAGGGAAAAACAAAAGCAAAATCTTCTGAAACTAAGATTAGTTTGCCTCCACTGATATCTTTTATGCAGTAAGGCCAACAACCAAATATATTGATATAGACCATGCACAGCATTTCCTATCTTTCCATATTAACTATGGAATTGGCATGACATAAAAAATGTAGTTTTCCATTTCATGGTGCTAACATTCACTTTTATATTTGGGCTTAACCGCAAAACTCTCCTGTGCAATACACAATAGGCTGATGATTGGCAGTTATTTGCTCCATCAGCATTCATTCCTTCTCCGTTCCTTGTGAAGGCCGTCCACTTTGTTTGAAATCTTAATGTGTCTGCTAAATATCTGAGCTTTCCTTGAAACTAGTGTAGCCATGTGACACTCTTACAGCCATTTAGAATTAAGAGAGAAAGTCTGCTGGGGAGTTCTGATGAAACTTTTACTGTCCCTACAAAGAGGGAGAGAGCTATGGCCAGCACCACACTCCACACCTCCCTTCTTGAAAATCTGCAGGTAGGACAGTCATTTTGCAACCAGGAGGCAATAAGCACAGGACGAAAGCTAGAATATCAAGATGAGCGGAGCAGAAGGCACAGAAGAATCTGGGACTCCGACAGCACTGCCATGCAGCTGGAGAAAGCCCAGAAACTGCCTATCCCTAGATGCCCCATGTGAGAAAAATAAACCCTACTTGTTAAAAACCTCCATTCACTTTCTATTACCTGCAGCCACATGCGTTTCCCCTTGACGGTGTTAAATTATTCGTTAAAACCCAATAAGCTCTTGTAAGATTGAGCTCAATCATAGCTGCCCAAATATGATTTTCTGCAGGCCATACCATGGTCCACATGGTTGATGATGGGGTACATTTTTGCCCACTTCAGCCACTCATCTAGACAACCGACACAGGCACCCTGAGAGCCTGTCCTTTAAATAGCCTTCTGCCGAGGAAGAGCCAACTACTCAGACTGACAGTCAAAAAAACATCAGAAGAAAGAGCATGAGGCTTTCAAAAGCACAGTGGTTAAAAAAAATATCAGAGTGATCTGTGGGAGGCTTTCCCCCCCTTGCTTCTTGTGTAATAGCAATAATGTTCCTGCGTTTGGAATATACTTGCAGAAACAACTGTTGTGGTTATCAAACATCTCAGCTTTGCTTTAGCATTTAATCATCCGCAAAACCCCATTTATTGTCTCTCCTACTCCTCCATGGTTATCAGAATCCCATAATTAAGGCATAATGAAAGTAAACAATGTCACAGAAAACTAGATGTCTTTAAAAGGAGAGCAGTTAAGGCAAGACAAATGTTCCTAAAGATAGCAGTACAGCCAACTGGAATTGCTGAAGAGTTCTGTTTGTGTGTGTGTTGGTGGTGATTAAAAAGAATCACCATCTAAGTGAAATATTTAGAGGACAAATTGACTCTTGATGGATAATAAACTAATTTAGGAAATTTATATTGTAATCAAGCAAGCATGCTAATACAGTAAGACCCCTACACAAACACCCTCAAACCAGGAACAGGACGGCCACTTGTCTCTGAAAAGCTAAAGTGGGGATGACCATCAGCTTATCAACATCTTGCCCTCTCTTCAAGATTTATACCTCATTACATCCAAAATGATTTGGTATGCAAATCAAGGGCATATAAAAGTATAAAAAGAAAATCCTTTATTTAAAAGCCAAAATATAAATATACTAAATGTGACTGGGATGTTTCAGACACTACAGCTGGGCACAGTATGTACATGTGAGATTCCTAGTGGCTAAGGCAAAAAGAGAAACACTTTGCTTTACATTGCTTCCACTGTCAGACAAAAGGAAGCACATAAATTCAGCAGGAGAGTAGCATTTTCCTGGCAGGAATTTCTTTAGGGAATTTATGGTATAAGAAACATTAAGGTTCACCATCCCTTAATAAGCCATATCTTATTTTCATGGTATACAACACAGTATATCATTCTATATTTTTATAAGACATCTGTATAGTATATACATATCTTTAATTACCTCTTGAATGTTTGTTTTCCCAAATAGACTTTAAAGCTATGATGAGGGATTATTTCTGTTCTTTTTACCTCCAGAGCCTGGCTCAGTTTCTGACCCATTTTACATGTTCGATCAATATTTACTTGATAAATGATTAAATGGTTTTGTCAAAGATAAAATTTGAAACCCAGAAATCGCTCTCCCCAAACACCAAGCTGGAATGTTTGCATACATGCATGACTTGTAAAGGGCTCAGCACTGTTTGCAATGACCATGGCAATAACAAAAGGGAAACACCTCAATGTCCATGAAGAAGACAGTAGATCCAGATAATGGAATCTGATTTAGAAATTAAAATAAATAAATTGGAGCAATATAGATTAAAAAATGTTATGTGAAAAAAAGCCAACTTCACAGCAATGCTTCCGGGATAATAATCATATCATTTTAAGATATGCAAAGCAACCCTATACACAGTTGTTTCAAAGTGCACATGGGACAAAAACACCAAACTTAGGATATTGGCTTTCTTTGGAGAGGAAGGGAGGATGGGATCGAGAAGGGTACACGTGGGGCTTCCAAAACATCTGTAACGTTCTGCTTCCGAGGCGGAATGGTGATTACATTGGTGTTCTCTCTCTCTCTCTCTCTCTCTGTACGCCTGAAGTGTTTCATAATGAAAACAAGGAAAGTCAGAAATTGCTGCAGAGGAACGCAAGGGGACATGGGGACATGATGACTAAATATAATATGGTATTCTGGATGGGGGCCTGAAATAGAAAAAAGACATTAGGTAAAAACTAAGGGAACATGAAAAAATTATTAATTGATAACAATGTCTCGATATTGGTTCATTAATTGTAGCAAATGTACTACACTAACACAAGATGCTAATAATTGGGGAAACTGGATGCAGGGCATATGGAAACTCTTTGAACTATCTTTGCAACTGTTCTGTAAATCTAAAACCATTCTAAAATAGTAAGTCTACTTTTAAAAAGTAAAGGACACAAAAACATTCTTCAAGTGGACCTTTCTCATAGCAATCCTTCAAAAAAGGCATAAGCTGTAATAAACTGCCAAACTTAGTAAAGGTCTTCCTATAGTTAGGAAGCTAATACAGTCCAAGTGTGTTGATTTTCAATGATCTGACTTATTCTAGGAAGGAATTTCAAGAATAGCAAGTTAATATATCCCATGGATTGCTGTATTCCTCTCAAATATCAGATGGCTCAAGTTATCCTGTTGTAAGAACTGGATAGCACTCAAACACGATTCCGTTCCCATCAAGTGAGTACATCTGAGAACAGAGGCCTACAGCAAACTGTTTACGGCTTGGACTCCTTCCACTCCCGACTTCTCCCCGTGCAGCTTCCCTGTCCTACTTGCTTAGGCCATTTTCATAGTGAAGTACAGCCAAACTATTTACATTCTCTTTAAAGTAAAATGGAGTAAAAAAGATTCCTCAGCAGATAGGGTTGTACCACGTGGATTCCAATATACTCAAAAGAGATTGTATTCTCAAAGCCAACCTCAGATGAGATGAAAGTCAAAGAAACGTAGAGCCAGAATGCAGCTCGGAGCTCAGCTCTTCTGGCCTCTTATTGAAGGATGAGTTCAGCAGGGTCTAGGGAGATGGAGTGATCTGGTCCAGGTCCCTTCCCTCCAGAGTGCCCCTTTCAAAGTTAAGAGCACCTAATGCCCTCCTTATCTAAGGAAGGGAAAATGTGACCGTGGCAGTGACCAAGGTCCTCTTAGGGAAGAAATTGCCTAAGCTTAACTGTTTACAGCAGAGGGTGCCAGTGAAGGGGAGACAAGGCCAGGTGCCTGAGAGATGGCAAGGGTCTTGTGAAGTCCCCTCTGTGTACAAGGCAGCTGGTGGGTGTGTTATGACTGATAGTGACTCTCTCGCCCCAGTGCACTATAAACATTTGTGCCACTCAGTCTCCCCCATCCTCAGTGAAGTCCACCATACTCATAATTGCTCAGTCAGAGGAGTTTATTTAGCAGAGATCATTGAAGGTGACAGGGAAACAGAGATGGCCAACCAGAAGCAGGTCTGCAGTGCCCAGATGACCAACAGAAAGTAAGGCCCTTGGAAATGAGAGCCCTGGGGAGGAGGAAGGACCCTCATTGAGTGTGACAATGGGATCCTGCACCAATCCCATGTAGATTTCAATTACATAGATTAAAGACATCAGTAAGTCCAGGGTGGGTCCCCATAAGGCTCTATTCCACCTAGCTTGGCACTCTCCACCAAGGGAGCTTTGTGGGAACTGTCCTACCTTCCTTTCACTTTCTTTAAGATCTGCTTTTTCACCATCTGTGAATATGACCCTTTAAAGGAGAGCTGCCTATAAAAAATCAATTAACTTGGTCCAACAAGGATCCATGGTAAAAGGAACTATAAAGGCACTTTAAGAAATCTAAAGGGATTCTGGTTTTATGTTCACCCACTGTTGAAAGCTTTTAAAGAATCTTTATTATCAATAGAATTGGATGTGTTGTATTTACCTAATATCTTACAACATGTCTCATAAAAGTACCAATTAAGGATAAAGCTGTTTCCACTCTCCCTTCCTGTCCACCCACTTGAGAGTTGACACTCTAGTGTGGGCATGGCCACTGGGGAAGGAAGAAGGAAGGACAGTCCCAGGGAACCCTTAGGTTCCAAATCTGGCCAGGGGAGGAGGCTGGGAGAAGGGATGAGAAGCATCTTCTCCACTCTGCCTTGTGCCACGGAGCTCTCCCCAAAGGAACTAAGCCTTTGCATATGAAAAATATATAAAACATCTTAATTATCTGATTCTAGTCAATATTTTCTTTCCTTAAACCATTTCCATCAAAGGACCAGGAAACAGGGGCCAGGCACACCACTTTTTAAATTCAAGAGTGATTTCTTAGCTATGAAAACACAAATTGGACAGAGCAGATAATCTTCATATCCCTAACAGGAAAAACACATCATATACTGATTAATCCAGTTTTGATCATCAGGAAACTAATGCACAGTGTGCAGGAATATAAACTCAGATCATCTGATGTTAGCTTACTTCTTTTGGCAATATTTGTTGATATGTACACTGGTAGGTCACTGTATTTATTAAATGCCATTCCAGCTGTATGTACTTACTTTCCATCTGTAATATTATTCTATAAAAATGAGAAGCTTTCCCCTATGCTCACTGGAAGCAATTTAATTTGGTTTTGTATGTGACTGACACACATGACAATGAGTGAGTTCCAATCTTTAGTCATGCTTTCATTTCTTGAATGCTTTCCATGTGCCAGGCACTGTTCTGGGCAGGAGGAATTGAATGATGAACCAATCAACATTCTTGTTCTCCTCATGGAAATTAATTCTAATTGGAACAGCCATAAACACACAAGTGAACAGAATAATTTCAGAGAGCAGTAATTGCAATGAGATAATGTCCCTAGAGGTGGGGCTGGGCTGCTTCAGATGGGGCGGCTAGGGAAGGCCCTTCTGTGAATGATAAGAACGCGTCAGCCTTGCAAAGATCTGGAGCAGGAACGTTCTAGGCAGAGGAAACAGCATCTGAAAAGGCCTTGGGGTGACTGAGAAAAGAAAGAAGTCCAGGGTGACTAGAACATAGTGAACAAAGTGCAAAGAATCACAAGATGAGGTGGGAAACACAAGTGGGGGCCAGACAACGGAGAGCCTCACAGTTCCTGATAAAAAGTGTGGATGTAGTTCCGAGAGCAACAAGAAATCATGGGAGGATTGTTAAGCAGGAGATGATACGGTCTGATTTAAGCCTTCAAAACATAACTCTGGCTGAGGACAGAATGGGCTGGGAAGGTGTGGGTTGGAGGCAGGAAAGGAGCAGAGAAACCTCACAGTGGTCCAGACAGGAGATGACGGTGGCTTGAGGTCAAGAGCCACGGTGAGACGGTTCCTTCCCTCTCTGCAGCACATCATTTCAAATGAAGTCCCACTTCTGTTGTGCCAAGAGCAGAAGGCTTAATAGAAATGTAGTGATACATGGTGAAGGCTCACCTGAGATAACCTTTCAGCCAGCAATCGGAGCAGCCTAGAGAGCCTAAAAAAATCAAGGAGCCGGTCACTGAGAAACACATTTATGTGATAATGAGAAAGAGGAGTGCATCGCAGATGGCAGTTTCAGCTTTAATTCAAATGAGTGGTACTCACATTTATTTCTTACAAATGACACGTACCCCGAATGTTGCTGATGAGCAAAGCATACCCTGTAATCAAATCCCTGCTTCCAAAGGTAGCTCAGGCTGCGGGCAACACAGAGGGAACAGGTGACTGCCTGTGCTTTACAAGACTAAGTATCACCTCAAATGCAGAACGACGCTGGGCTTCTCTTTGCTCAGCCCAAAGCACAAACTCCTCCTCGTGGGTCTCTAGCTGATGGATCGCCCATTCCCATCTGACTGTTATTTCTGCCCTTACAAGGTACCTGTTTGATCCCTCAGGATCATAGCTATAAATCCAGAGAAGAAATGGGAACATCAGAAATTTTAAAGATCATGAATTTGAAATGAATGACCTCATCCATGCAATTTATTTCAAAGGATCTTGGATGATCAGAATTGGTGGCTCATAATTAGGAGAAACTATCATCATTGGTCCACAGGTGGGCCCCTAGAAAATTGGTTTTAATAATATAATGAAGAGCTATGAACCTATGACTTAGTCTAAAAATTAGAACATTACCAATATTGATTATACTTACGTGCTCACCTTATCCCCATAATAACCATTATCCTAAACTTCAGGTTTGTCTCCTTCTTTAAAAAAAAAATGTATTGTTGAAATTTGCACATTTCCAAATTTTATGAAAAGGGTATCATACACCTTGAATTCTTCTGGAACTTTAGTTTTTCACTCACAGTCCTAAGATTCATCCATGTTGCATATATCTACAGTTTATTCATGTTTCACTATTTCATAATATTCCATTACCTTTCACATTTTTTTTAAAAAATTATTTCATCTGATATGATTATTATAAGAATGCAAAACTACTCGGAGAAAAATATCCTGGGTCTTCCTAATTCAATATTTTACAGTTATGGTCCTAAGAACATGTAGTAATAAACACTTCAGGGAAAATAAACGGGGTATAAATATTTAGTAGTCGGGATTATTAACTATTTGGGGAATGTTGCTCATTAGCTGTAAGTATTCAGAAACCATTTAGCTAATTAGAAACTGAATCAAGAGGAAAATTTGTGTTTTTAACTTCCAGTTAGAAATTTTACATTTATTCTTTCATCCTTTTAAGAACCAGTTCACAAGATTTTTTTTCCGCCCTTTAATTGCAAAGGAACTAGTCAGCCTCAGATGTGTCAGAGCTTCCCTTTGAACAAATCCCATAAATCTTGGCATTTTTAGATGTAGATTTTTTTAGGGGAGGGGAGTTCATAGTCACAAACAGGAGATGGGAAGGTGCAGAGAGTAGATACTCTACCAAAAAACATGGCTCAAATCAGCTGCAAAATTCCTCTGCAGAGGGCTCGGAAAAGAACTAAATGTGCTCCGATGTAGAACAAATGAGGTGAAAAGAGAAGACGTAGGAACGATGAAGAAAGAGAGAAGGCTTTCATAAAAAGCAAAATATCGTGGGGGCCCTTGTCAAGGTTACACAGTAGAAATTTCCAGCCTAAAATAAAATGTATGCACTGCCCTTTTGGAGGTCAGGAATCAGGTATGAATGCAAAGAAGAATAAGAACCCCAACAACCGAGTTGTCATAAATTCAAAATAACACAGCCAAACATTGTGAGAGAATGACTCTGGTGCCTTTAGACCAACAGAGGGCACAGATGTCATGGAGCAAATGTCTCGGGGACCCAGGACACTTTCAGAAAGCTGCTTCGTCTCCCACGGCATGTCATCAGGAGGGCGTGGGAGGCAGAGACAGGCCAGCGCAGTTGCATTTCTGGGTATCCACACAGCTTAATTGGAGTCTCTTCTAAGACAGTCATCATTTAGTGTATTTTATTTTCAAGATTTTCTTTTAATGACTTTAATATGTCTCTAAGGGAAAATAGCAGGAATAAATACCACAGCCTTGGCATCATAAGCAAGAAGAAGATCGGGAAAGATGAATACGAGAGAGACCAGGGAAGGCAAACTTTTCTCATTTAGCGGGAGATGAAGCAAAGGTAACATTCCTCACCAGTGTCATCGTAACCCTTCCAATGCTTATTCTTCCTATGAAGCACAGCCCCTATTTCTACACTCTTGGAAATAATCTGTGTTTGCTGAGGAAATGACAGACAAAGCGAGCCTCTGAGCTGGTACCCTGTGTCATACCTGGGCCCAGGTGCACATGGCTCTAGACTGAAGAAGTCAAACTTTGTGGAGCCGGAGTAGCCCAGGAATTCCTCTCTTCTTTGCCCATTGACAGACCCTGGGCAAGTTACTTAACCTCTCTGGGCAATAATTTCCTCACATATAAATTAAGATAATATTGTAATAATGACCTACTGTGATTAAAATATCTAAGGTGGCTTCCTGCAGAAGGCAGTAGATAAATGTTAATAACTTTCCCTTTTGCTTTACTGATTCCTTGCTCTTGTGCCTTACTGTTGCAAAGATAATTACTCTTAGTAACTGTGCATATGTGGAGTATCCACCATCCTGTGCATGCTGACCATGAAGATAATGTTGCCCAAGGTGGTAGTCTTCTTATGTAGCAGATTTCCCCTGGAAACAAGTTCAAGGTGTGGCTAGGGGATTAAAGATTAAACTCCATATGCACAAATGTATTATTCCTTCCAGAAGGGCTTTCTACCTGGTTAAATATTTTAAGATTATACAGCTTAGTTTATTATTTGAGAACAATCTCAGGCTTCAGGAAGATGAACAGTCACAATACTATACACTGAGCTGGGGAAAATTAACCTCGGTCTCTTAGTTTTTTTATGTATGTGCAAGTTTCAGCAGAAAAAAAAAAATCAATAAATGAGCTTTGACCAGATATATGCAGGCTCTAGAGATTTTACCTGATGTACTTCCCATTGATTGCCAAAAACAATAAAAGCATGAGCAAATGCTAACTGTTGCTACCATCAAAATCACATGTTCTCTCAAAATGAGAAAGGGATCTATTTTTTTTATCTGAGGTGAGGGGAATTGCAGGACCTGTGAGATCTTACAATTCAATCTCTTTATTTTACAGATGATGTACTCAAAGGTGAAAACAGTCCAACAACTTTTCAAAGTTGAGCCCTCAAGCTAGGAGTTGCAGGAGACCCCTAACTGCTTAATCCAGAAAGTTCTAGGTTATAATTAATTCCCAAATTGCTGTATCTTTAGAAGGAAAGAAATGCAAAGGCCTATACAATGCGGAATTTCACCACCTGACTATTTCTGGCCATTCCCAGAACCCAGTGCTTGGAGGTACAAGTGCTACAGAACCACTATGTAAAGCTTGGACAACCCCCCACCAACTGTCTTCTAGACTGTCCCAGTTGCCCCAAGACAAGGCAGATAGGCAGTCTTTTCTAACTCTTGCCTAATTCAGGACATTTTCTCCATGCAGCTCCTGGTCAAGCCATACACAGGCTCTCAGATATTTTTTTTTAATAAATTCATTAGAATTATCATTAGCAGAAAGTTTGGCAAGCAAAAAGACTAGGTATGAATGAGGAAGATAGCGTGAAACTCAATGTGGTCCATTAGTTTTCAGCAGTGGTCTAAAACCCACAAATTTGAGCCTCCCATTCCGTGTAGCTCAGAAGACCAGCTTCATCAGGGGCACACGTAGCAGTGAGCACTCTTGGTGGTCTACAGAACATCCACACATCCCCTCGTTAGCCCTGTGATTTGGGGGAAAACAGCCCTATTCTCAGCAACCCTAAATTATAGACTCACTGCAATCCTTATTACAATATCAATGACATTCTTCACAGAAATTTAAAAAATCCTAACATTCATATGAAAGCACAAAGGCCCTGAATAGCCCCTACAACTTCTTTCTGCTGCTCTGGCATTCCTCATATTTCATTATCCTCTAACTCACAAACTAAGTACTATTAAAAAATGATTGGATGACTACAACCCCAGTCTTCTAGCTAATATTTTAAAATAGAACAATGCTTTTTTAAAAGATCTGAAATAAACGTAACAAAAAATTAACAGTTAACTCTTGCTGTTTGGGCTAAATGAGAACTTTTTGCATGATTTTCTGTACTTTCTGTATTTTTTTTTAATTTAAGAGATTATGAGAAGAAAAAGTAGATGTGGTAATAATATCTAAAAGTAGAAGAAAGTTTCACTGATGTTAAAATTTCAACTTTCGGATTGAAATTTTTGCTGAGATAGACTTATATTTTCTCAATTAAAAGCCTCAGAAATCCTAGCCAGGCTTAATAAAAAAGATATCTGCACACATTCTGGAGAAATTTCTTCAAGGACAAAAAGAACGATTCTATAATCTCCCATACAGACACAGCAAGTAACTTAAAAAGGACAAATAATTAGTCTATTATCAGACTTCTCGTCTGCCACATTTGACAACAAATAACAACAGAACAATATTTATACACATCTGAATAAAGAGAACTGCAATCCAAGACCCACACAATCCGAATACATATTTGAGGTTGGAAAGATAATTTAGAAACACTCAAGAAAGTATGCATACCAACACTAGGCTCTAAGAAAGCATCTCAATCAAAAATTAAACAAAAGAAAAGATCTCAAGAAGAAGATAAAGCACGTAAGAATTAATGAAGTAGCATTTTTATACACTAACAACAAGCTATCTAAAAAAAATCAATAAAATGATCCCATTCACAATAGCCACAAAAAAATAAAATACTTAGAAATAAATTGAACTGAGGAGGTGAAAGATCTATACACTGAAAACTATAAAATATTGATTAAAAAGTGGAAGAAGACACAAATACATGGAAAAAATATCTTATGTTCATGTATTGGGAGAATTAATATTGTTAAAATGTCCATACTATCCAAAGCAATCTATAGGTTCAATGCAATCCCTATCAAAATTCCAATGACATTTTTTACAGAAATAGAAAAAAACAGTGCAAAAATTTATATGGAACCACAAAAGACTCTGAACAGTCAAGGCAATCTTGAGCAAAAAGAACAAAGGTGGAAGCATCATACTGATTTCAAAACCTACTATAAAGCTATAATAAACAAAATAGCACGATGCTAGCATAAAAACAGACACCTAGACCAATAGAACAGGATAGAAAGCCCAGAAACAAATCCATGCATTTACAGTCAACTGATTTTCAACAAAGGTGCCATGAACACATAATTGGGAAAGAATAGTTTCTTAAATAAATATTGCTGGGAAAACTGAATATTCACATCCAGAAGAATGAAACTGGACCATCATCTAACACCACACACAACAATCATCTAAAAATAGATTAAAGATTTAAACCTAAGACCTGAAATTGTAAAACTACTAGCAGAAAACAAAGGGAGAAAGCTCCATGACATTGACCTGGGCAATGATTTTTTTGGATATAAACCTAAAAACACAACTGACAAAAGCAAAAATAGACAAACTAAAAAGCTTCTGCACAGCAAAGGAAACAATCAGCAGAAGGAAGAGACAACCTATGGAATAGGAAAATATACTTGCAAATCATAATCTGACAAGGGGTTAATATTCAAAATATATAAGGAATGCAAACAACTTAGTAGCTAGAAAATAACTCAATTTTAAAAATGGGCAAAGGACCTCAATAGATATTTCTCAAAAGAGAATATACAAATTGCCAACAGGTATATGAAAAAATGCTCAACGCTACTAATCGTCAGGGAAATGAAAATGAAAACTAGAACAAGTTATCACCTCATACCTGTTAGAATGGCTATTATCAAAAAAAATGAAAGATAGAAAGCACTAGAGAGAATATGTAGAAAAGGGAATCCTTGTACACTCTTAGTGGGAATGTATGTTAGTGCAGTCGTTATGGAAAATGATATGGAGGTTCTTTACAAAATTCAAAATAGAACTACCATATGATCTAGCAATCCTACTACTAGGTATGTGTCCAGAGGAATTGAAATCAATATGTTGAAGAGGTATCTGCACTCCCATGTTTATTGCAGCATTATTCACAACAGCTAAGATATGGAGCCAACCTAAGTGTCTAATAACAGATCAATGGGTAAAGAAAATGTGGTATATATACACAATGGAATACTATTTAGCCTTTAAAAAGAAGTAAATCTTGTCATTTGTGGCATGGATGAACCTGAAGGACATTATGTTAAGTGAAGTAAGCTAGGCACGGAAGGACAGATACCACATGATCTCACTCACGTGGAATCCAAAACAAACTCAGAAACAGAGTGGAATGCTGGTTGCCAGAGGCAGGATGGGTGGGACGATTGGGGAGATGTTGGTCAAAGGAGACAAAATTTCTATGAGGAAGGAAGAATGAGTTCACAACATCTACTGTACATTACGGTGACTACAGTTAATAACAACGTATTCCATACCTGCAAATTGCTGGGTGGGTGGATATCAGGTGTTCTCACCACGAAAAGAAAAAAAAAAGCTAAGTATGTGAGGTGATACATATATTATTTAATTTGACTTAGCCGTACCACAATATATGTGCATATCAAAGCATCATAAGTATATATAATTTTTATTTGTCAATTAAAAAATTATAATTTTAAAAGAAGAATTAGCACTGAGCAGTAATTTTTATGAAAACAGATTAAATATATGATAATGGAGTTAAGTCAAAATAGATAATATACATGTGATATGTTTAAAAACCTTTGATTGTTTAAACACAGGCATGCTCTAAAAACTAATAATAATATCTTAAAACCAAAATTCTAAATTATGTCAACAAGCTCCAGAATTTTCAAGTAAGAAATGGGGCGGAAAAAAAATAAAGACACAAAAGCCTTCTAAATGTCCCACCTCAATTCAGGGACTGTATGGGGTGGGAACATGGTAGTAAACACTTTAATGGGGGGAGTGCTTCTAGGTGTGCTTTAATTTTGGTATATCAGTGGAGAAATATAGTTTGACATATGACTGCTAAAAATATTTAATTGAATTAAGAATTATTAATACAATGGTTAAAGGAGATTTACAGATTCCGATAAATCCAGTAAAAGTATAGAAGGAGAAGATAGAAAATAAAATATTAAAATTATATTGGAAGATGGAAGAAATAAAATCAAAGATAAAAGCTAAAACCATGATGGGCAGATGAAGTTGCAGACTTGGGTTCAGAAGAGTAACGAAGGGAAGTCCAACGGTAACGTCAGGCTGGGACACTGTGGGCCTGGAGAGCCATCAGTGGGCTCTAGGGGAGAGAAATCCTGGTAGAGGGGCAATTGAGAATTTTGATACCATTCTTGAGAATGTGAAAGTACTTAGGGGGATAAACACAGACAATGCCTATACCATAACTTAGATTGGAAGACATAATACTATTGACACAAAGATGTCAGTTCTCCCATGAATTAGCTAAAATTTGAACATAATCTAAATAGAAATACCCCGAGAGTCTTTCTTGGAATTTTATATAATGTTTAGCATTCACTTAGAAGAATCACTCAAGAAAAGGCTGAAAAAATTTTTTTGAAAAAGAAGAGAACAGGTGTGCTTATTCTACTGTTAGATACAAGTATGTATCTTGCAGTAGTTAAGGAAGAAACAGGCAAGGGAAAAGACAGATTAAAGGAACACAACCAGAGGGCTTCAAAATAGAACAAATTATGCAATAGCATTAAGTAAATATTAAAAGTGACATTTCAACATCATTTTCCAATGGTTTGATAACTTTGGGGTGGGAAAGGCCTTTCAATGCATGACGTCAAAGCCAGAAACAATACAGAAAAAGACTGAAAAATACGACTATGTCAAATTTAGCACTTCTAAAGGAAAGAAACAAAAACTAAACAAAATTAAAAGACTAATGGATAACTGGGGAGAATATTTGTACTATTACTGTAAAACAGGTGAAGAGTAATGTCCTTACCATATACAGAGCCATTACAAATCAATAGGAAAACAACCCAGTGGAAAAGTCAGCAAAACTAGGAAGAGCAAATTCATATACATGAGTCTAATAAAGATACGGAAAGATGTTCAACTTCACCAGTAAAAATTAAAAATCAATTTAATAAAAATTTGATCTTAATTACAAAGTTTAAAAAGACTGTAAATAGCCAGTGTTGATGAGGCTTTGGGAAAAAGGAATTCTAATGCCCCGTTGCAGGAATGTGAATGGGTACAAATCTTCTGTAGGATAATTTGACTATATATACAGCTTTATATAAATTTGACTTATATATATATATGTAACATTTATATATATATATATATATATATATATATAAACTGGCTATATAAAATTTGGCTATGTATAGCCAAAATTTATATGGAGCTAAATTTATGCATATAGCCAATTTTATATGTAAATGTGTATATAAATGTTAAATAGACACATCTTTTAAGCCAGCAATTTCCCTTTTAGAAATAAATCCTAAATTAAAAGGTATGTATTATAGTATTAATTAGATTCTGGAAAAACTGGAAATAAATACCAAACAGTTGATTATGTAAGTGGAGGGACATCCACACAATGGAATGTTATGTAACCATTAAGAACTATACTGAACAGGAGAAATAAAAAGAATAGAGATTTAGAAAGGGAAAAATAAAACTAGTAAGGTCAATACTAAAGTTACAGTGAGAAAAACAAGACAAGAACAGAAAAAAGTATGGTTGCAGAATATTTTCTCCTCTTTTTAGCATGGTGGAGTGAAGGACAGGGTTCAGGTGCCTGCGGAGGTTGCACAGTGAGTCCTCACCTCCAGGTCACTCCGGCAATGACCTCTAGTCATTCTCCTTCTAATCATGACATGATATTAATAAAAAAGAAGGAGCAAAGTATAACTGCTATAAATGTAGAGGTAAAGTCACATGTGGTCTCCCAGGACTGCTTGGGAGAAAGGTCTAGGTAGAAATTTGGGAGGATTTTGTCCTGTGAAAAACAAATGATTTTAGAATTGGAAGAAAGAATTGGAGAATGAGTCAAAGTTAATGGGAGCCATGTGATGGGGAGAACTCCTGGGTATCCCTGACATCTTATCCTTCCCACTGACTTTGGTCAGGTACATAAAGACCATCTGTCAGGTTTTAGCATATTTCCATCAACCCATCAGTTCCAACACTGGCAGTGCTCTCTGGAGGACACAAGATACCAGGACTAAAAGAGGAAGGCGCTCATCCTGACAGCCTGCACAGGCTGTCACGGGACTTGAACGATTGGAGCAACTTAGGAATATGTGGAGAAAATGTCTGCAAGAAAAAATGTCGGCCCATGAATACACAGAAAAAAATTACAAGAGTAAATAGCAAAATGTTAACAATAACTATTACTTCTAGGTGGTGGGATCACAGGTCATTTTCTCGTTTTATTTCTTGTCGCTCTTTTATAGTGAACATTTACTGTGTTTATAAGAAAAGGTAATCCATTCTATTTTGCGGGAAAGAAAAGACAGACTAGATTATGGGAATGACCAAATGTAAAAAGAACTTGATTTGGGTTGCATCATCCTAAGTCTGTTCATGTTTCAAACACGATACACATACACACGCTATAAAATCCTTAAGGCCAAGGCTGTATCATATATATTTATCTTCCTGGGTATATCAATAATGAATAAATGAATTTAGGAATTAATGAAACTGACTCTTTACAGTGGGAACAAAATAATTAATTTATATTTCATAAATGCCCTGATTAGCAATGGTGTCACAAATCCTGCTTTACTTTTAAACACTATGAGACAAGTAGCTGATTTTCTTAATCATGATACCTACTTGAAGAAACCAGACAGATAAATTGTCAGAAACTATATTTGCACATGCCTTTTACCCACAATAAAAAATAAATGAAGGCCAATGGAGGCAAAGGCTTACAGAGTATGGCAGATTTTCTCAAGAAAATCCTAAACAAAACACTATTTGCATTACAAAAAGATCCTTCACTTTATAAAATATTTTTTTTAAAAGACAGTTCATTTAAAAGTATGTTTCCACATCACCAAGAATGAAAGCTAAATAAAAAACTCGGAATCAGGGGTACTGCCAGTTGAAGATGAATCAGAAATGGAAAGAAAATTTCTCTGAAATGATCAAATAATTTAATGGAAAAACAGCATATGACCTCCAAATGCAACCTTTGTTGATGACTGTCTTACTATCCACTTGAGAGGTAAATTAAAAGAAAAAAAAAAAAAGCAAGACACAAAATCATTTACACGCTCTTGTATATGAGATTGGATAGAAACAAATGTGGAGATTCTGAAAAACTGGAAAAACGGCATTGAGACCACGTAGATCCTGGGAAAAATAGGCTCTATGCTGGTACGATTTCAGAAAGTAATATAATTTAAAATCAATGAAAATTTCCTCTAAAAATTTGAATATTTTCACAATAATATTATGCATGAAATTATTCTAAAGGTGCAAATTTCCACTTTAAAGAAATGCTCACTTTTATACTACCATTTTCCTCTTTGTTACGGTGGGAGCACTTTCTCCAATCTACCTACAAGCTGTCCATCATTCCTCTGAAAATATCTTGATTTAATTTCTTCAGTCTTTTGGAAACAAACATCTTAAAGGATTTCAGCAGATACCTGCTAACTTCAGAGGGTAGTTAAGACTAACTTTTCAATAAAACCATGGGACAAAAAATGAAACAAAACCAAGCAAACACCAAAATGGGGTTGATACTATGCAAAGCTTGGTTTGATTTAAATTCTCAGCCCCCCAAGGTGCTTTTGAAACCGAGAACATCAAATAATACTGGTAGTTTTTTGTCAGTAGTATATTTAAAATAGCTGAAAATAGATGTTTATTTTGTGCCAGTCACTATTCTAAACATTTTATATATATTACACAGTGGGTCTTAGAATAAAATGTCATTTCAATATAATATTGATGAGGAAAAAAAACATCACTTTCCAGCCAGGGCCATGGTCTATGTGGAGTTTGCATGTTCTGCCCATGTCCACGTGGGCTTTCTTGGGGTACTCCTGTTTCCTCCCACATTCTGAAGCTGCGCCTGTTACATGAATTGGTGTATCTACATGGTCCCAGTGTGAGCAAGTGTGGGCGTGTGTGAATGTGCCCTGAGATGGGATGGCGTCCTGTCTAAGGGCAGTTCCCACCTTACACCCTGAGCTATCGGGAGAGGCTCCAGTCACCTGCGACCCTGGACTGGAATGATTGGGTAAATAACTATCTTTCTTGTTTTTATTAATCTTTCTGAAATGTATGCATAGCTCACATTTATTTCAATGTTTAATATTAGAAGTGTTTTGGTCTTTATTTAGAAGTTTGGTGATGTTTCTGTGACCAGAAATATGCTATAGGAACTTAACTCCTGTTTGTATCAATTAGCCTATGGGAAAATTGGTTTCATTTTGCTTAAAGTCTCAGTTTCTGAGAACCTTTTGATGACATTAAGTGAAGATTTACTATACTCATTTTATCCTCACAAT
>CAUYRT010023026.1:0-36236 GCA_963574885.1 Lepilemur ruficaudatus
TTGTCTGGAGAAGAGTGCTGTAGCGTCAGCCTAGCTCACAGCAACCTCAAACTCCTGGGCTCAAGCGATCCTTCTGCCTCAGCCTCCCGAGTAGCTGGGACTACAGGCATGCACCACCATGCCCGGCTAATTTTTTCTATAAATTTTTAGTTAGCTAATTAATTTCTTTCTATTTTTAGTAGAGACGGGGTCTCGCCCTTGCTCAGGCTGGTTTCAAACTCCTGACCTTGAGTGATCCACCTGCCTCGGCCTCCAAGAGTGCTAGAATTACAGGCATGAGCCACCGCGCCTGGCCCTGATCTAGTAATTCTTGAGACATTTTTTCTAAAACAGTTAAGGATGTGTGCAAAGATTTTCTTAATGATACTCCATTTAAAACTGTTAATAATCCGAGGCTAGGGGATCAATTGGTTGAGGGAACTGGTATATCCATGTGATGGAATACTGCACATTCTTTAAAACTGACATTGATATGCACATAATATGTGAAAACACATTGTTAGTGTGATTGCTTTTTAGTAAAAGAAAAGGAAAACATGGGTAGTCATTGTACAGAGGATTTTAATTCTTTTCCTTATTTTTACTCATTTGATTCAACAAATGTAGCATTTTAATTTTTTGCATGTGTTAATTATTTATCAAGAGAAAGTATTCTTAGCCCACATACTCATAGCTCAAGAACACAGGTTAATGACAAACTTCTGTGTAAATCAACCCCAAAAATTATTTTCTCCACTCCCACTGCTTCACTTGACTAGCCTTAAAAAAATAAAAATAATTTTAAAAAAGAAATTCTTCATATTCCAAAATCACTTTGCACTCTGACAGATACCAGCCTTCCTCATCTCCTTGCATTGAATCACAGTTTCTATAGAAATCTGCATATGCCTTCTTTGTTGGTTCAGGCACAGCAAACTTATATTAATAGAAAGCTGCAACCCTCAGGGACAAATGCTCAAAAACAATATGAAACCACAGACACCTGACCAGGAGGCCATGCTTCTGAGGTTTCATCAAAGCACTGGAATCCATGGTAGTTACTGTTCTTGATGGGTATGCCAACCTCAGCACATCCTTCCTGGCTGATGGAGAAATGCATTTGTAGCATTTTATTTTATTTTATTTTATTTATTTATTTTTTTTTTTTTGAGACAGAGTCTTGCTTTGTTGCCCGAGCTAGAGTGAGTGCCATGGCATCAACTTAGCTCACAGCAACCTCAAACTCCTGGGCTTCAAGCGATCCTTCTGCCTCAGCCTCCCAAGTAGCTGGGACTACAGGCATGGCCACCATGCCTGGCCAATTTTTTGTGTATATTTTTAGTTGTCCAATTAATTTCATTCTATTTTTTAGTAGAGACGGTGTCTCGCTCTTGCTGAGGCTGGTTTCGAACTCCTGACCTTGAGCAATCCGCCCGGCTCGGCCTCCCAGAGTGCTAGGATTACAGGCGTGAGCCACCGCGCCCGGCCTATTTGTAGCATTTTAAAATGGCAGATATGTAGCAAAAGGAATTTTGTTGAAAGGCAAAATCTATAGGTGTGCCTGTTAATGAGTGATTATATTAAGAACAGTTTACTGATCACTGTAATCATTGTGCTGTCTAGGCTCCTTAGAAAAACTGAAAAATTTCAAAATGCAAGTAGAGACTAATGAATAGCCTTGTAGTCCTAGCTATTTGGGAAGCTGAGGCAGGAGGATGGCTTGAGCCTAGGAGTTTGAGGTTGCAGTGAACTATGATGATGCAACTGGACTCTAGCCCGTGTGACAAAGTGAGAGTCGGTCTCAAAAAAAAAATTATAACAGAGCTGAAAAAGTCATATTGCCTAGTGGCTTTGTAGTCATTCTAACATCATAGTGCAAAGCCTTACTTTTTCTGTGTTTAGACATGTTTGGATAACACAGGTACTTACAATTGTGTTACAGTTGCCCACAGTATTCAGCACAGTAACATGCTGTGCTATACAGGTTTATAGCCTTGTAGCAATAGACTATATACTACATAGCCTGGGTTAATCAGTTATCATCTGGTATGTGGGGGATGCCATTGCTCCTATTTTCTTGATCTTGCTTCCAACAACCTTGCTAAACTGAAAGTCTCTGCGTTACTGTGTTCTCTTGAGTTTTTCATGAAAATAAATATCTAGTTTTCAGATCTTTTTCTTGTGTATCTTATTGGACTGAAATTCTGTCTTTACATTTTATGTTTTGAAACTGTTTTTAGGTGCATACAAATTCATGATTGCTTTTCTTGGTGAATGTGTCCTCCTAAGATACATTGTTCTTTTTATGCCTATTTATGCTCTTTCCATAATTCTAATTGGTTTTTCTTTGTTAGCATTTGTTTGGTATATACTTTCTTTTTAACTTCAGCTTTTTTTGTGTATATTATTTGAGTCTCTCATGAATAACCAACACCTTATTATTTTCTTTTAATCCAACAGATAACCTTGATCTTTTAACATATCAGTTTAATCTTTTATAATTTGCCTTAGGTCAAGCAAGCACTGAGTTGGTTCTATTCCCTCATTTCGTCTATAGCATTTTTAGTCCCATTCTCTAGTAGGAGTTAAATTCCTGACCATTCTAGTGTTTGCTTAAAACCAAAGCCCAGAGGCTCATGAGTTCAGTCCTACATGCTACTCTTCTGTAGTGTTTCTGGACTTGAGAGATTTTTGTCTTATATTTTATTCACTTTCATGACATATTTTCAGCAAGGATGTATATCATATGTATCATAGTGTAAACTTACTTTTTTTTTTTTTTTTTTTTTGAGACAGTCTTGCTCTGTCTCCCACGCTAGGGTGCAGTGGTGTCATGATAGCTCACTGCAACCTCAGACTCCTGGGCTTGAGCAATCCTCCTGCCTCAGCCTCCCTAGTAACTGGGACTACAGGTGAGCACCACCGTGCCCAGCTAATTTTTCTATTTTTTGTGGAGACAGGGTCTTGCTCTTGCTTAGGCTGGCCTTGTACTCCTGGCCTCAGGAGATCTCTGCCTTGGCCTCCCAGAGTGCTAGGTTTATAGTTGTGAGGCTCTGCACCCAGTTCTGTGCCATCCTGATGGGAAGTCTTCTCTAGCCTTCTTAATCTCCACTTGTTGCTGACTTTCCCCCTCTAGTTCCCTCCTGAAGGAGCAGAGGCTAAGAAAGCAGGCTGAGCTAGAATCGGCACAGTGCCGGCTCCAACTTCAGGTCCTCACTGATGAGTGCAGTAAGCTTCACAATCGTGTTCAGGTAAGTTTGTCCTTTCTAACCCAAAGAACTTTTAGAATAGGAATTGAAGAAGAATCTAAATATTAGTTAGGTTCATCTGAGGTACAAATAGGATTTACCAAGTTATTTAGGAAATAAACACGATCAACTCTTTATTTCTCATTAGGGCATTTGTTTAAAAGTTAATTTATGATGAAATCTATAACCTAAATTTTAGGGAAAAAATTAAACAGGCAGATGAGAATTCTAGACTTGTTTAAGTCACTTTACTTCCTGAATTTACCCATAAAACGAGGACTTTGGACAAAATGACCATTAAGGACTTTAAACCCTAATATTTTACGGTTCTGTGTGCTCCTTATTTCAGTTGCTTGTCAAAATACTATAAAAATTCTAGTTCTCTGTTATTTATGTTAACATTTTCACATAAAGGGTAAGAAATCTTCTTGTATCCAGATCAAGAAATTGTGCTTTAAGGGAATGTTAAATGAAAAAGCTTTGCATTTATAAAATCTTTTTCATTTTAGGACTTGCAAAAACTTATAGTGCAGCATCAGGATCGGCTTTTGCGGCAAGCCAGCGGCTCCCAAGCACATATCCTGAGGTGCCTGCCCCTGAGCCAGAGCCGGCACAAGTACCACTTCCAAAAGACCTTCACAGTGTCTCAGACAGGAAACTGCCGAATCATGGCATACTCCGACGCTCTGAGCTGCCTGGTGGTGTCGCAGCCTTCTCCTCAGGCTTCCTTTCTTCCAGGTAAACAGTCCAGAACTTCAGTTTTTGTGTTCAGTATTGGGGTCTATTTATTTTTTTCCTGTTTTTGAAGAATTCAGGACTCAATAGTGGGTAAATACTGGCCACAGCCCACCAGATCCCCTTTTCCTGTCTGTTCCCTGTTAATACAGGTAATTCAGGGTGTTGTTTTTATAAATTTATTCATCAAGAGGATAGAAATACTGACAACTGTGGTAAAGCAGATAAGGTACTTGGAAAGTTAGGTTACTGGTGTAGCCAACGAGAAGGACTTCACTCCCTGTATGTCCCACTCAACTTACAGATTTATCTTAGAGTGGAAATGTTTGACAAAATACTACCCAAGGGCTAATTGAAAGTGAGACAAAATTTAATACTTTCAATAGTGTTTGAATTGACATTCTTAATAAGCGGATTTGGGGATTACATTGATTATTTTATTAATACTATAATATGTTAATTTTTCTCCTAACATATTTTGTGCTTTTTAAGCTTAATTTTAGATTGTCTTCGTGTTGAAAACCAAATCTTTTCACATGTCCAATTAAGTCATTTCTAAAGGTTGCGGATGTTTCTGCTGTCCTCCCCATAGGATTTCTGCCAACTGTGAGATTACTTTGCTTCCTCTGTTTCCCCACTTAGAAGTTCCATTCAAATGCTTTAAAACTATGTCCTCCAAACTTAGGTATTTGAAGGGTTGGGAGTGGAATCCTTAGATTATCATATATTTCTCTATTCACTGATATTAGCTATGAGTTGAGATGCTATTGGGAGCATCCTTCAATTGAGGGGAAAGTAAAAGGATTATTTATAATGTTTCTATATCCCATCTATGTTTTTAATAAAAAGGTTTGTTATCAAATAAAACATTTTTCACATTGGAAAAATACTGTTTCTTCTAATATTCTCCAAATTGGGTCCATGTTCTGTTCCTTTTTTCTTGGTGTCCACTCCAGTCTGCACAGCCAGTTCTGCTTGATATCCTTTTGCTGCTAATTTGTCCTTGTTCCCCTTACTGAGTGGGCATTTATTCATCTTCCCTTATTCATTTAAAGCCTATAGTCTCCTTTTTTGTCTATCTGACTCTCCTAACTCTGTCTCAGAAGATAACAATAAATTTTCTGCTACTTGGTTCCCTGGAGAAGCTGAAGGCTATTTTGAATCTAGGATTTGATAAATTCTTCCTTTTTTTAATAACTCAGATAATAGATACTTAGTGAAAATAAATCTGGCTGGACGTGGTAGGCAACATTTCTGCCTGAAATTAAATGAAACATGATTTTTCAAGTACCCAGTCAATGTGTAACATTATGGAGGAATGGACAAAAAATTGTCCTTTCTAATTTGCTACTTTGTTCTCTTAATAGGCTGTGATAACTGATTGTTTGGGGTTTATCTATTTTTTTTTTTTTTTTGAGACAGGTTTTCACTCTCATCCAGGCTAGAGCACCAGTAGCACAATCATATTAGCCCAGTACAACCACAAACTACTGAGCTCAAGCAATCCTCCTGGCTCAGGCTCCCAAGTAACTGCATGCATTTATCACAACGCCTAAGTTTTTAATTTTTGTAGATAGGTCTCATTATTTTTCCCAAGCTGGTCTCGAACTCCTGGCCTCAAGCGATCAATCCTTCCACTCGGCCTCCCAAAGTGCTGGGATTACATGTGTGAGCCACTGCACCTTGCCTGGATGGAGTATTCTTGCTCATATGCTTTCTCTCTCTCACTCAACAGTTTTATTGAAGTGTAATTGATATACAATAAACTGTACATATTTAAAGTATACAATTTGATGAGTTTTCACAAATGTATACACCCCTGAAACTATCACTATAATCAAGATAATGAATACGTCATCCCCAAAAGTTTTCTTACGTCTTTTTATAATCCCTTCCACTTGTTCCTCCCTCCTTTCACCATTCCCAGGCAACTACTGATCTGCGTTTTGTCGCTGTAGATTATGTTGCTTTTTTTTTAGAATTTTATATAAATGGAATCGTACAGATTACTCTTTTTGGTTTGACTTCTTTCAACATATTTTTTATAGTATATATCAATAGTATTTCATTGTATGTATGTACCATAGATTTGTTTATCCATTTACCTGTTGATGGACATTTGGAATGGATTGTACTTTTTTTTTTTTTTTTTTTGAGACAAAAGTCAAACTCACTTGCCTGGGCTAGAGTGCCATGGCGTCAGCCTAGCTCACAGTAACCTCAAATTCCTGGGCTCAACTGATCCTCCTGCCTCAGCCTCGCGGGTAGCTGGGACTAGAGGCATGCGCCACCATGCCTGGCTAATTTTTTCTATTTTTAGTTTGGCTAATTTCTTTCTGTTTTTAGTAGAGATGGGATCTCCCTCTCGCTGTTGCTAAGGCTGGTCTCAAACTCCGGAGCTCAAGCAATCCTCCTGCCTCAGTCTCCCAGAGTGCTAGGATTACAGGCGTGAGCCACTGCACCTGGCCGGATTGTACTTTTAAAATAAATAATTTAGCGCTAGGGGATTTTTATTTTCTTTGTTTGACCAGCTGTTTCCCAAGGACTTACATGCCAAGAAAAGTACACAAAGGAGCTACTTGAAAAGATAGTTTGCTTTGCCTTAAGTTGACTTTTAGTGATCTGTTTCATACTATCTCATCTTTGGCAGGCTTTGGTGTTAAGATGTTGAGTACTGCCAACATGAAAAGCAGTCAGTACATTCCAATGCATGGCAAACAGATCCGAGGCCTGGCTTTCAGCAGTCGATCCAAAGGCTTACTACTCTCTGCTTCTCTAGACCACACTATTAAACTGACCAGGTGAGTGATTTGGAGAGGAAGACGGGGACTTAGCTGCCTGGTGTTGAACAGAATGGAATTAGTATCAGTGTTATGATGGCCTTAGCTCTCTTTTTTGGTCTAAGGCATTGTTTTTTATTTAAAAGTGGACACAGCAGGTTACAAAACTGTAGTGTAGTACCCCCTTTCTTTAAAATTATATGTGTTACAGAATATGTCTTAAACCATGCAGATGAGAGTGAAACTCTGGAGATGGTAGAATGACAATATGGAGAGGGCTATGGTACCTGACATCATGGGGTCTCCATACTAGCTTGCAAGTGCTTATTCCTGTCCTATTACCTGGATAATTCTGCCTAACAAAAATGTTCACCAAATACTCACTGCCCTTGGGTACCATGATAACTTCCTGCACATACTCTCTTGGTTAGGGCATTTTATCTTTCACATGCTGTACAAGTACTTTGAAGCAGATCTGAGAGTGTTTCATGCCTTTAACTTTTCAAAAATAGTTGTGATCAGAAGTCTGATAGTCAGCTTCCTATTTAATTTCTGCAGCTAAATCTGAGGGACATCCTGATAGCACTATCAGGACTGATTAGCCTTTTGGCTTTTCAGTGAATGCTTCCACTTAATTTTGGCCACAAACTCAATGAAACTTTATGTTTTATGTTTATGTATATGCTGTATTTTTTTAAAGAAGTGCTGGGTTTGTTTTTTTGAGACAGAGTCTTGCTGTGTTGCCCCAGGTAGAGTGCAGTGGTGTGATCATAGCTCTCAGAAACCTCAAACTTCTGGGCTCAAGCAATCCTCCTGCCTCAGCCTCCCAAGTAGTTGGCACTGTAGGCATGCACCACCACACCTGGCTAATTTTTTCTATTCGTAGAGATGGGGTCTTGCTTATTCAGGCTGGTCTCAAACTCCTGAGGTCAAGTAATCCTCCCATCTTGGCCTCCCAGAGTGCTAGGATTACAGGCATGAGCCACCATGCCCGGCCCCATTTAAATAATTTTTGTATCTCTGTCATGTATTTGATTTTCTCGATGCATAGTTTTAAAAGTCTCTTATAATTCCACAGCCTGGAGACAAATACTGTGGTCCAGACTTACAATGCTGGACGTCCTGTCTGGAGCTGTTGTTGGTGTACTGATGAGAATAATCACATCTATGCTGGACTGGCCAATGGTTCAATTCTCATATATGACCTGCGAAACACGGGCTGTCATGTCCAGGAGTTAGTACCTCAGAAAGCCAGGTAGGAAGCCACTTGCTTTTTTCCTATAGGTAGAAGGTTTCTCTGGGATGTTGTTGTCTTAATCCTCTCTTCAGGGGGTGTTCCACAGTTGGTCAGAAATCTTTTTTAACTTTACAGAGGGCAGTTCTCTTAAGATGCAGTGGTATCACTTCACAGCTAATAAGATCCTTAGAGGTTGTGTTCATGATATTTCACATGATAGAAAGCTCTGAGACTAAGTATAGCCAGGTTCATAGAGTCAGTAAACATGGTAAAATAGAGTCTGGTTGTGTATTCAGAACCCAGCTCTACTACTTACAAGCTATGTGATCTTAGTTGTGTTTCTCAGCATGCTGTGAGCTTCATCTATAAAATCTAGTTGATACAGATTTGCTTGAATAACCATACGTCCAGCACATAGGAAGAAATTAGTAAAGGATAGCCTAATAAAAAAAGTGATTCATAACTTCCCTAATCCAAAATTAAGCCCATTTAGTTTGAGTATACCATATTATTATCATTTATAATCCAGTTAAAGGCTTGGGAGGCTGATGAAGCCAGCCCAAATTCTGAGGGTGGAGAGCCACCATTGTGGCTTCCCAGAGTGTGTTTAGTGCCCTTTGGACTGCCCTTGGAGGTATAAAGTTCTCTAAAGAGGAGTGGTATCTTAAGAGAGAATTTCCATTTCCAATTTGAATATATGTTAAAAGTGGCATAGGAATCTAAACATAAAGGTATCAACTACAGTAATAATTATTTACCAAAACCTATACTTAACACTTTGGGACTTTGTTTGTTTGGGTGAAGTGGAATCTTGCCTCAGTGGTGTGGTGCATGGGTGTGAAGATGATTAGTGTGAACTCCAGGCAAACAAAGTAATTGCCATTAAGGTAGAAAGACCCATGTAGGGTGGACAATAAAATACGGCAGGTTTAAAAATAGCAAGGAAAGAATATTTGTATGTATTATTTATTTTTATTTTAGTTTACTTTAGTTGCCTTCTGTGTGACTGGGAAAATGAAATAAATCAGGCAAAGTGGTCACTTTGGCAACTTCAGCAGAAACGAGTTCATAGGAACATAGTCGGCAGCCTGATATTTCTGAGAGGAGTCTTGGCATGTAGTCTGGGTCATCTGCTTGTAGAAAGAAATTTAGAAAATCTAAAAAAAAAAAAATCTTGTCTCTGGATTGAAACATAGTTGCTTTTGGCTGCATTTTAATTGCAGGGTCTGTCAGCTACAGCTTGGAATCTTTATTTTATGATGTATATAAGCTTTGTTTCCTTGCTGACTTTCCTTATCTGTGTGGCAAGGAAGCTTTCCAAAAGCTTATTTCCAGAAGCTTCACTTCAGCCAGGGAATTGTGACCTTGTATCCATTACATTTCCTAGTCCTTTTTTACCCCATTTCTTTTAGGTGTCTCCCCTGAAATTAGATGGAGAATATTATATGCACGCCCTTTTGTTTTTATAGAGAGGGTTGAGAGTTTTTATCAGATGTCAGAGGATACCTCTTCTGTAGAGGTAGGAATATACTTGAGGGCTGCAGGTAGTGGAGTTTGGAGCAGTCCGAGTTTTGGAATGTGAGACATAGTTTCCTTTCTTTTCCTGCAGATGCCCACTGGTGTCCCTGTCATACATACCCAGAGCTGCCTCAAGTGCATTTCCATATGGTGGGGTGCTGGCTGGAACCTTGGAGAACGCTTCCTTCTGGGAACTGAGAATGGGCTTTTCTCATTGGCCTCATGTGCTGCCCTTGGAGCCAGGGGGCTATGTAGACTTTCAGACGGAGAGCAGCACCCGGCACTGTCTTGTGACCTACAGGCCTGGTGAGTGTTAGAGTGTCCTCATGCGGCCTGCTGTGGTTTGTTTGGGAGCAGACTGGTAGAGAGGAAGGAAGGAGAGCTTGATCCTACCCTTTGGGTGGCTGTTGTGTAAGCCCCTCTTAGGCTAACAGGTTATGTCAGTTACTACACTGAGATCAATGGCTCCAAGTTCCTCCACTGAGCCTGCCTACCTGCTCTTTACTTGTGAGAACTGGAACATATTCTGCCTAATACTCCTGGAAGTGGATTAGCCACATATGAGGCCCTACAACTTAAAACGGTAATGGAATGAGGTGGCCAGCTCTTGATGCCCTTGAGCCAACTTTAGATCAGTTTCGTGTCTTTTGCCTGTCCGCCGGTTCACCTAAGAGAAAAAACCAAATAAAGGCACCTGTGTAGTGCTCAGATTACCGCATTATCTATTTCTCCTTACTGTCATGGTTGTGTTGGCTTAGCCAGCTAGATGTCACTGCCTCCAGAGCCACGGGAGAACCCCTGATAGCTGACTGTGTTTAAATTCACAGGTTCTTTCTAACCTAAAAGGCATGAATCTAAATTCCTGATGAACCATACTGATTGATGATCAGTGCTGTAGTTTTTTATCTTTCTAATTTGGTCATGAGGTCTCTCTGGAGAATGGCTATAATCTCTGGCACTGCCCTGGCAGGGCTCCAGGGATTTGGTCATGAAATGTTTACAGTATGCTTTTCACAGGATACCTCTTTATCCTGGCAGGTGGACTAATGCCTAAATGTCCAACTCACAGGAAGCTTGTTTATACTGGCAGGCACCCTTGTGGCTCCTTTCTAACCTGTGTCCAGTCTATTCCTGCTAAGATGGCCACTCTCTAGGAGAGCCCTGACGAGGAAAGAAGTTAGGTTCAGGTGTGTTGGTCAGGTGAGACAGAGGAGGCAACTCAGCAAAACACATGAGATAACAAGCAGTTTATTACTTACAGATTCTGGGGAGAAGAGGGCAGCATGCTTCGAAGGGCCAGTGGGAAGAAGAGGGAGCCATCCAGGACATTCATGCTTAACCAACAGGCAGGGAGCAAGGCAGGGGACTCCTGGGACATGAAGGACTAGGGCATTGTCCCTTAGGCTTTCCCTCAAGGGTTGTGGATTAGCAGGTTTAAAGACAATATATACAAAGCAGGGGGATTTACATGACTCTGGTGCTGACCATTAGGTTTTATTGTGGTCAGCAGTTGTGGAATGTTAGGGTTTTGGATCAGTGGGATGATGAACAAGCGGGCTATATTGCAGACCACCTCTTGGGGAGAGGAAGTTTTAGCTAGGCCAAAGGTGACAGTATTTCTTGGTTTCACACAATTTATGTTACACCTAAAAATGGATGCTGAGGCAGCAACTATATTAAACAAGTTTATGATAGATAGATATTTGGTCAGAGTTAGTCATTAAATGCCCACACTCCTGCTAGTTGTGGGTGGATCTCATCATTTTAAGGTTTTTTTTTTTTTTATTTTTTGTGTTTTTGAGACAGTCTCACTCTGTCACCCCAGCTAAAGTGCAGTGGCATTATCATAGCTCACTGCAATCTCAAACTCCGGGCCTTAAGAGATCCTCCTGCCTCAGCCTTCCGAGTAGCTGGGACTACAGGCATGAGCCACCATGCCTGGCTAATTTTTTTTCTATATATTTTTAGCTGTCCAAGTAATTTCTTTCTATTTTTAGTAGAGATGGGATCTCACTCTTGCTCAGGCCGGTCTTGAACTCCTGAGCTCAAACGATCCGCCTGCGTCAGCCTCCCAGAGTGCTAGATTACAGGCGTGAGCTACCGCGCCCAGCCCTGGCTAATTTTTCTATTTTTGGTAGACACAGAGTCTCGCTTTTGATCAGGCTGGTCTTGAACTCCTGACCTCAAGCAATCTTCCTGCTGTGGCCTCCCAGAGTGCCAGGATTACAGGTGTGAGCCACCATGCCCGGCCATTTTAAGTTTTGTTTGAGCTGGGAAACTGTCAGCTGGCTCTTCTGACCATTTGGGCTCTGCATCTCACAGGTTTGCTATCTCCAAGGCTGTGATTTGCTGTGACTTGCGTAGGAAGCTTGGGGTTCCATTTTGTTCTCCAGCTTTTGTTTGCCTCCCAGTAGAACCTCAGATACATGTTCCTCCTAGAATAGTATGCTTTCGCTGTATAAAAATTTGCAGTCTTGGGTTAATGGGGTCCTCACTGAGGGAAGGAAAAAACCTTATACTCAGAACTCTTGAGAGAGAAATCCCCCAGGAGAGTTCTGGCAAGATACAGTGATTTTACTAAAATGGTTAGCTCATGCTCACAATTGTTTCTCTTGTAGGCAAAACCCTATCGTAGATAACCTGCTTCATCCTAGCCTAAGGTTCTGAATTTCATTTATGCTATATTGTTCTTGTTACTGTGTTTGTTTTGTGACGATTCTTAATGGTTTAATACACTTGGTGGCTTTTCCATCCAGCTAGGATGTAAGTGAGGTTTAGGCACTTGGTTAATTTCTTTTGTAGCATCCCCATGGTGCAGCACTGATTTCTCTGTCCCATAGATAAAAACCACAAGACCATACGAAGTGTGCTGATGGAGATGTCCTATACACTGAATGACACTGGAGAACCAGTCTGCTCCTGCCATCCTGTACAAACATTCCTTGGGGGACCCACTTGTAAACTCTTGACCAGAAGTGCCATTTTCCAAAACCCACAGAATGATGGCAGCATACTGGTGTGTACTGGGGATGAAGCATCAAATTCAGCCCTGGTGAGCTTGTTATTTATTTATTTTGTATAAATATTGGTAAGGGAAAACTTGAACATTTTAAACAGAAGAAGAAAAGGTGGGGAGGTTGGATCTGCTCTAGATTAAAAGAAACAATTAAGATTTATAACCACCAAATGGATCCTGATTCAAAGAAACTGAATATAAGAAAAGATCAGAAAATTTTGATTATGCACCAGTGTGAGATAGTATTATGGAAATACTGTTCATTTTGTTGGATATGATGACATGTAAAGTGTCAGGTGAAAGAAAATGTCTTTTTATTTTTTTTTTCTTATCAACATTAACAGGAGGGAAAATGTCTTTTTAAAGATGCATTATTTAGTATGTAAGGGTAAAATGACATGAAGTCAACAAAGAAAAAGCAGGATTGATAAAGAAGAAGTGGTAAGAGCTTAATCTTTTTTTTTTTTTTTTTTAATCTCCCTCAAGCCTTTGGGAAGAAAAAGCATAATAATAGTTAAACGTGGATGACAGGTGGCTCATTGTACTATTCTCTTTACTTTTTTTTTTTTTTTGAGACAGAGTCTCACTCTGCTGCCCGGGCTAGAGTGAGTGCCGTGGCGTCAGCTAGCTCACAGCAACCTCAAACTCCTAGGCTCAAGCAATCCTACTGCCTCAGCCTCCCGAGTAGCTGGGACTACAGGCATGCGCCACCATGCCCAGCTACTTTTTCTATATATTTTTAGTTGTCCAATTAATTTCTTTCTATTTTAAGTAGAGATGGGGTCTCACTCTTGCTCAGGCTGGTTTCGAACTCCTGACCTTGAGTGATCCACCCGCCTCGGCTTCCAAGAGTGCTAGGATTACAGGCGTGAGCCCCCGCGCCCGGCCTCTTTACTTTTTAATATTCTAAATGTTTTTGATAATAAAAAGTTTTTAGAAAGGAAAAGAAAGTACTAATTAGAAGGTAGGTTTCATGACGTCAGGGACAGAGACTTTGTCTTATTGACCCTTCAATCCCCAGAACAGACAAAACCTAGAAGAGTGCCTGGCACATAGACTGAAGGAATGAATGTTAGGCTTGGTTTACAGGTGCACTCATGGGTGGAGTAATTGCTGATTACAGTAGGTGAGTCCATACCTGAACATGCACAAAGCATGCTGGCTTGGTGCAACCTTGTGAAGGTTCTGGCCAGTCTGCTTTGAAGTGTTCTCTCTACAGCTCTTTCAGAGTTGTTTGATGATAAAGCAAGTCCCTCAGCTGAAATGACCGACTCTTGGCCTTTCTACTTGTCTTCTTTAGCTGTGGGATGCTGGCAGCGGCTCATTGCTTCAGGACCTGAAGACTGATCAGCCTGTCTTGGACATCTGCCCATTTGAGGTGAACCATAACAGCTACTTGGCTACCTTAACAGAGAAGATGGTCCTCATCTATCGGTGGGAGTGACCATGGTCTTGAGACCTTTCAGGCATGCTGCTGGTTAACTTCAAATGTTTGCTAGCACCTAGCAACCCTGAGCAGGATCCCTGCATTTTGCCTGCCGCCTAGAACTTTTGGGATCATGGTTCATTTGGATTAGTATTATTCTAGGACTCCAGGTCACCGAGACACTACAAATTGTATATCTACTACGTCTGTCAAAAGAGTATGTGACTGGTACTCCATCTACATTATCCATTTCTTGTGTTTAAAGCCTTCATGAATCTTCGTTGAGAATCTTTATTTTCTATCTGACTTTCTGAGGGCCTTAGAGAATGTCCTCTCAGCAGTCATTTAGGATATGAGTGGGCACCGAGCATTTTCTGGACGATATGACACCCCACCTGCGTGGTATTATCACTCGGGCTTTGGGAGTGCTACCTCCTTGAAGGGACTAACCACCTTCTTGATGCTGATTGGATGCAGCCTAGATGCAGAAGAGTCTTTATTCAGTTCAACACAAGAGGGCACTGTAGAACATTGTGTAGGGTTTGATTTATTTTTGACCTTGAAGGCGGGCAGCCTCTTATTAGTAACTTAGTCTCATCCCCACAGAAGTGTATGGTAGAGCACATCTGGTGCTTTGTGTCGACAGGTTGTGTTCCAGGCACAAGGTGCTGGGATATTGGCAGGCCCAGTGATAGAGGCAGCAGATGAACTGTAGACCCTTTGCTAATGCAAGGACATTAAGTTCATCACCATTGTGAGATCTAAGGGAGAGACCATTCATTTGAACAGTTCAGAAGCCTTGTTTTTTCTAGCCATTTAGGATTGGTTTTATCTAAGCCAGTGCTTTAATGACCACCCCTTTTACCTCTCACTAGGAAAAGATGAGTAATACGTCAAAGTGTTTACTTGAGTCTTCCTTACTATCAGATTAGTAGCTTACAAAAGAAGGTGCTTGGCCTGCTATTGACAACAGGAGAAGGACTTGTCTCTCCCATTTTGAGAGAGTTCCTACAAGACTAAAGCTAATCCCCTGGAGTGAGGGCCTGCTCTTGAATGTGTTTATAATGCCCTGGTATAGGCTTCCCCATGTGTAAATGATGTGATTCAAGTTCCTCTGATTTGCCTCCCTAACCTTTTCTGGAAGTAGTAGTAAAATTCTCAGGAATAGTGGTTGGAGACTGAGTGGCAGGGAGGTGCCCACCAACTTTCATTCCAGTCCTGAATTGTCCAGCACTGGGAGCTGCACTTCTCTCCAGTAGAGAGCTCAGTTTTATTTCATGCTTTGCTTCAGGCTGCTCTGCCACATCACTGTCCACAACAGACCATGCTTCAGGGTCTGGGCAGGTCGGTGCCCTGCTTGTGGGAGCAGGATGGTTAACAGTTTGATTTTTTAAAATAATTATTAGAGAGATGTTATCATTTTTATTATGAAATACTTATGATCTGTCAACTCCTGAGCTGTTCCCAGGATCTCTCTCTCCAGCAAGGGGTTGTTGCTGTAGATTTCCCCAGACTTCAAGTTCTACTTGTGCCTTTTAGTGACCCTTTTCTATTTGAGGACATTTTTTTAAAAAGCCAGCTTCCAGGGCCTGGGAAAAACCCTCTTTTCTCAGAAGAAATACTCCTTTTGATATGTTGATGATTAAGAGTGGCTGTCCAGGCCTGGAGCTTCAGTGGCAGAATGGGATTGGAATTAAAAAGCAGAACTCATTTGGCTTCAGCAGATTGCCACCGAGAGGCTCCAGGGCCTCAGGCCCTGGCTGCCTTTGTTTTGGGGTCTGTGTAGGGTTAGGATTTTATTTGCTTTGAAGTATACTCAACTGATGACTGGTTGAGTCCCCTAAGAGTAGGAACCAAGGGACTTATTACCAGGGAAGTTGGGTGAATCCTAAGTCTTGCCAATCCGTACATTCCTATGAAATTTGGATGTTTTGGAAGCAAATTTACGTGACCATGATTGATTTCTCCAAAAGGAAAAACCTCTCTGCTCCCATGTTTCCTCACTCCTACCTCTAAAGTTCCCCCCACCCATTTGAGAATTGGGAGTGAGCAAATTCAAAATATCTTGTCATTGTATGTATCCTTATACCCACTTTGAAAACAGGGCAGTGTGATGTTCATTCATGTTCTGTGTTTTAATATTTCTCTTTTATGTTTTACTGTTAATATGAAAATAAAGAATTTGCCATGTGTAATAGCTCCTGGTGTCTTTTTGTCTCTTTGATTTCTAGAGGCAAGAACATGTCTGCCTTTTGGGAGAGGGGTATAATCACAGCCTCATAGATTTCTCCATTTCAAACTGATAAGGTGGTTGAGGCTCTAGCTGGCTATTTTATTTTGCTGTTGGTAATGAAAAGCTGTGTTTGCCTCTTAAGAACTCCCCACCCCATACTGGTATGTGTCTATTTGCTCTCAGATCCAGGGGTCTGCATTTCCCAATCTCTCCTGCCTGCTGGTTTCCTGCTAGCTTCGATTCCAGGAGACTGTAATGGTGCAAAAGAAAGAAGGAAAGGACTTTTGTTTCCTTTAGCTGTTGGCAGCACTTCTGAGAGTGGCAGCAGCAATGGGCAGGTGTGGGCTCCTAGGTTCCTGCTCAACACAGTTCTGGCCACTTGCCTCAGTTTCTCTGTTTTGTTTGAGTTTAGGAATCTCTGCTGCCATAAATCATGTTGTTCTGGGATTAGGCTGGAAAGGCTGAAAATGGTTTCTAGCTGAGCAGCAAATGGAGTACACTGGGTTCCGGGAGGATTGAATCCATAGATATGAGCTTACTATTTTCTTTTTTTTTTTTTGAGACAGAGTCTCACTCCATTGCCCTGAGTAGAGTGCTGTGGCATTAAGCTAGCTCACAGCAACCTCAAACTCCTAGGCTCAAGTGATCCTCTTGCCTTAGCCTCCCTAGTAGTTGGGCCTACAGGTGCGCACCATGATGCCCGGCTAATTTTTCTATTTTTAGTAGAGACAGGGGTCTCACTCTTGCTGAAGCTGGTCTCGAACTCCTGAGCTCAAGCAGTCCTCCCAGCTTGGCCTCCCAGAGTGCTAAGATTACAGGCATTAGCCACTGCACCCAGCCATGAGGTTACTATTTTCATGAAGCCTGATATGATGCTCCAGGGGAAAATGACAGAGGTCCTGGAGTATAAACCCCAAATTACTAAGAAACCCAACACTATTGATTTTCATAGTACTCTTCTTGTTTTCCCATCTCAGTGATTGGGTGTAAGTGAAATTTTCAAACTAGATGTTTGTGTGTCTTTGTTCTTTAATCAGTCAACTTCTGTTTGTTGGTAACAATCTCTGCTATTTATCCCTTTATAGATTACAAAGCCTCTTCTTAATACTTTAAATCTTAATGTTGTAGACTACATATTGTTACTCTATTTTACAGTGGAAGAAACAAGTTAAAAATCCTAATAAAGGAAAATGACATTTAGGTGGTATTTAATTAAATTTTACATGTCTTGGTCTTTCCATCGCATATGTTGCATTACTGACAGTTAAGCAGGAGTTGGGGAAACCTGGGCGAAAGCTCACTTTCACTCTTTGATATCTCCGTCTCTGGGACAGCCTAGACTGATTTCCCACAAATTATTTCTCCTGCGTGTAAACTTAAAGCAGACGGTCATACACATTATTATGACCCTTTATACTCCTCCAAATACCCTCCTTTGTTTTAGTTTCCTAGGTGCTGAGGCTAGGAACACCTCTGTCCAGTAGAAGAAAATGGTTCAACAAACAGTCCATGACACACGGGGTACGACTGCCCACTTCAGTGCTTATCATGGAGTCAGCCGAAGAGGTAATGGAGCTGTTTGGGTTTGCTCTGGAAAGCAGGGTGCAGACCTAGCTGGATAAGGAGACTACTGTTGAGATGTGATGTAAGGAGTGCCATGAACCCTCACTCACCCCCGGAGAGTAATGATAGGTGTATCCAGTCACACACCAAGCAGAAGGGCTTCCCGAGAGGCTGGACATGGGGCCCCAACTTACAATATCTGTATTTAGATAAAGGAAGTGTTGATGGTCGGGTGTGGTGGCTCACGCCTGTAATCCTAGCACTCTGGGAGGCCGAGGTGGGCGGATCGCTAAAGGTCAGGAGTTCGAAACCAGCCTGAGCAAGAGTGAGACCCCCGTCTCTACTTAAGATAAAAAAGAAATTAATTGGCCAACTAAAAATGTGTAGAAAAAATTAGCCAGGCATGGTGGTGCATGCCTGTAGTCCCAGCTACTTGGGAGGCTGAGGCAGAAGGATTGCTTGAGCCCAGGAGTCTGAGGTTGCTGTGAGCTAGGCTGACGCCACGGCACTCTAGCCTGGGCAACAAAGTGAGACTCTGTCTCAAAAAAAAAAAAAGAAAAAGGAAGTGTTGAACATTAGGAGGAAAACAGGAAGTTCAAGACATCATTTAACAGATGCTTGGGTAAAAAGACCTGGCACTTTTGTTACCTAAGCTAAACTGTGAGCTGCCCAACAGTTGGGTGAGCTGATGGTTAATGAAAGGAGTTAATATATATAGTAGAAGAGGTCTGCCCTGGATAAAATAAACTATGCCTTCAAACTCTTTCCAGTGCTCACAGACCCTGCCGTTTGATTAAAATGCCACCAAAGTTAAAATAGTGCTTCCATGGCCGGGCGCGGTGGCTCACACCTGTAATCTTAGTGAGAGGCCGAGGTGGGAGGATCGCTGAAGGTCAGGAGTTCAAAACCAGTCTGAGCAAGAGTGAGACCCCTGTCTCTACTACAGATAGAAAGAAATTAATTGGCCAACTAAAAATGTGTAGAAAAAATAAGCCAGGCATGATGGCGTGTGCCTTTAGTTCCAACTACTTGGGAGGCTGAGGCAGAAGGATTGCTTGAGCCCGGGTGTTTGAGGTTGCTGTGAGCTAGGCCGACGCCACGGCACTGTAGCCGGGGCAACAAAGTGAGACTCTGTCTCAAAAAAAAAAAACAGTGTTTCCAGAAGGGTCCTGGTAAATTTTCAGGCTTGAGCTGTAGTGGGAATGTTGGGTGATGGTGTGGCTTAGTCCCTTCTCTTAAACATGGTACAGAAAATTGGTTGTTATATTACTCAGGAACAGATGGCAATGAGTGAGGGTGATAGGGTGACAGGAAGAAGAGAGATTGGTGTGGAATTTCAGCTCAGTGAAGTTCTGACTCCTGACTTAAATCCCAGTGGGAGCCCTATAGTTTAGCCATGACACCAGGTCCTCGCATGAAGATGGTGTCCTGACTGTTGAGGTAGAGAGTGATGATGCTCACATCACCATATAAACCGTGTGTCCCCCTCTCAGCTTACAGGAGTCACTTGCTCCTGAGTAACGAAAGAAACAAATACATTATCAGATGCTGACATTTGTTTTTCTGATTAATACCCTCCCCAAAAGACATGAAATTCCTGCAACTTGGCAGATTGTCGTAAGGGAGGTAGGACATCCAAACTCCAGTCCTGTTAGGCATGGTGGTGCACACTTGTAGTCCCAGCTATTCAGGAGGCTGTGGCAGGAGGATCACTGGAGCCCAGGGTTCAAATCCAGCCTGTCTCTCTAAAAACAAGGAAAAATAAACTCTAGTCCTGACTCTGCTGCCTACAGATTAGAATGCAGGGTGAGTTATTCTTCTCTACAGGTCTTAGATTCTCAAGTCTAGATAGTCACTAAGGTTTCTGTGACAGACAAGTTCAGGTCCCTTAGCTGGATAATTTGAGGGTATCTGTAGAAGTACGTTATTTCTAGGACAGGGCCAGTGGCACCATGGATAACGTGTCTGACTACGGATCAGAAGTACATTATTCCATTTTTTATCCCTTATATCTTATCAGTATTAAATCACTGATGACATACTAGCTCAGTAGTCTAAACAGAATTTTAGTTTTTCCAAAGAAATTAAATCATAATAGTTCATTTTAGATTTACAATAATGGCTTACATTTACTGCACATGTGCCTGACGCTGAACTATGCAATTTCATATGAAAGGGACTCTCAGAGAGGTTAAAGGACCTGCCCAGATGTGGTGGCTATGAAAATGAGCTCCTCAGATCTCCAACTGGCAGGCACTGTTGACTGCTGTTCCAGCTGCTAAGCACTGAACTTCACTACTGCTTTCATGCCAAGGCCATACTTCCCAAGGGTTGCTCCTACCCAGTAATTCGGCTCCTACCCTGAGGATGGCAGGGGTACTAATGAAGGCCCATTTCTGGGCGTTTCAGTGACAGGAAACCTTCACATGAGGACTCTCCAATAGCCTTGACCAAATTTTGTCAGAATTGAATTTCAGTTTTCAATTCATTCTCAGATAATTTCCACCCAATCTTCCCTCCTTTCCTTCCTTGCTGTCTACTTCACACAGTGTTGGACCTGCATCAAGTTCGGCTGGCTCTCAGCTGCCCCATTTTTCCTACATGTGTGTCCCGTAATACATCTCTTGCATAGCTAATCCCCTATTGTTATCTGTTTCTTGGCAGACCTAGACTAACACAAGTAGTGACGGGAGTATTCAAAGAACACAGGTGGTAAAAGCTGGGCACAGGGATGCACCCTGTAGTCCCATCTACTTGGGAGGCTGAGATAGGAAGATTGCTTAAGGCCAGGAGTTCAGGACTGCAATGTGCTATGATCGCACCTATGAATAGCCACTGCACTCCAGCCTGGGCCGCTCTAAAAATAAGTCAAGAAAAATCAGGTGGCAAGATGGGATGATTGGAGCCCCAGAATAAGAAAGACCAGGAGGCAATGCTTAACACCAGGAGCGAGAAGACCACAATTACCATGACTACCAGCAAGATGGAAGAGGTGACCAAGGGGGTCTTGACCCACCTGGGAGTATGGAGATGGTCAACAAAGGATAGCATCGCCAGGGGCAAAATAGACACAGCTGACAAGGATGCTGTTTAACCTCTGACCAAAACAGTCCTGAGAATGGAGGAGCAGGGCGGTCACCCCAAATAAGTCATGTTCCCTTGCCCAGTTTCTAGACTTGAGCCAATTATCAGGTCCAGAATCTGTTGGCAAAAGTTGTAGCCAGAAGCCTAGGAGGAAAGACCACACAACACCATGGCAGGTGCACCACGGCACAATCATTCCCCCATTCCCTCCCCAAAGGGACTCATGGCCATTTACTTGGGTGACTGTACACTGGCAAAAGGGAAATAACCAAACATGTTGAGGACTGTTGGACACAGAGTCAGAATTTACATTGATGATCAAGAGAACCAAACATCATTGTAGCCCCCTGGCCTATGGGGGCTAGTTAATAAATGAAGTTCTGTCTAAAGTATGGCACACTGTGTGTCCACCTGGATGTGTGTACCCACCACCATCGATTTCCACAGTCCCCAAATATTAATATGTAACTGGAAATGACTTGGAATAACCTCACATTGTACTTCTTGTCTGTGGAGTAGGAACTATCACGGCAAGAAAGGTCAAAAGTAAACCTTTTTTTTTTTTTTTTTTTTTTGAGACAGAATCTCAACTCTGCTGCCTGGGCTAGAGTGCTGTGGCGTCAGCCTAGCTCACAGCAACCTCCAACTCCTGGGCTCAGGTGATCCTCCTGCCTCAGCCTCCCGAGTAGCTGGGACTACAGGCGTGTGCCACCATGCCCGGCTTATTTTTTCTATATATTTTTAGTTGGCCAATTAATTTCTTTGTATTTTTAGTAGAGACAGGGTCTTGCTCTTGCTTAGGCTGGTTTCGAACTCCTGACCTGGAGCGATCCACCCGCCTTGGCCTCCCAGAGTGCTAGGATTACAGGCATCAGCCACCGCGCCTGGCCTAAAAGTAAACCTTTGAAACTGCTCCTCAGCTGGGCACAGTGGCTCACGCCTGTAATCCCAGCACTTTGGAAAGCTGAGGCAGGAGGATTGCTTGAGTCCAAAGGTTCGAGACCAGCTGGGCAATGTAGGGAGACCCTGTCTGCGCATCACTGACTGACTGCTGTAGTCCCAGCTACTCAGGAGGCTGAGGCGGGAGGATTGTCTGAGCCCGGGAGTTCGAGGTTATGATGAGCTATGATTGCACCATTGCACTCCAGCCTGGGTGACAGCAACCCTGTCTCTAAACAAAAACAAAAAAACAGGTCGGGCCAGGCCTGGGACTTGCTGGTCATGGGACTTGCTGGTCATGTCATATACTGCACCATCCAGAAGTGGCCAATTAATATTAATAAAATCCTGGTAATGACCCTCTTTTTTTTCTTTTTTTTTTTTTAGGAGATGAGGTCTTGCTTCCCATGCTGGAATGCAGTGGCATCATCGTAGCTCACTGAAGCCTCCAACTGTGGGCTCAATGGATCCCCCTGGCTCAGCCTCCCAAGTAGCTGGGACTATAGGTGTGCACCACTATGCCTGGCTAATTTTTTTATTTTTTGTATAGACAAGGTCTTGCTGTGTTGCCCAGGCCAGTCTCAAACTCCTGGGCTCAAGTGATTCTCCTGCCTCAGCCTCCCAAAGTGCTGGGATTACAGATTTGAGCCACCATGCTTAGCTCTGGTAGACTTTCTAAAGACACAGCTGAAGCATTAGCTGAGAAGCAACACTCTGAAAGAATGGGATGCAGTTCTTCAGGATGCAGTGTTAAATTAGAGATTGCTGTGTTCCCCATGGGAAGAGTACAGGGGTCCAAGAACTAATGTGGGGAACCAGGCATGCCCCCACTTACCATCACTCCCAACAACCCGGGTGATTTTGCACTTCCCATCCCAGCATTTCTGAACCCTGCACGGTTGAAGGTCCCAGGTTCCCCCAGGAGGTATGCTTTGCTAGGTGAGACAGCAAGGGTCCTACCAAACTACAAGTTATGGCTGCTTCCAGGACACTTGGGACTCCTTGTGCCCAGGGACCAATAGGTGAGAAAAGGAATCAACACATTGGTAATAGTAATTAACCCTCATCAACAGGAGGAAGTAGGGCTGCCTCTTCTACTTTTCCTCCAAAAAAAGATTACATTTTCTTCTTGCAGACAAGAGTCCTGGTGCATCACCTTTATCCCATTGGGGCATGTTTTAGGCTTTATTAGGTTTGGTCTATTGTAGTTTTGCCCTTTCTTCCAGGACAAGGTCCTTTTTTCTAGGGCGTTGCCCTTTCTCCTGGGATATGGCTTTTACTCCTAGGGTGTATCCCTCTGGGACCTCAGCTAAAAGCCTAGAGTGTTTACTCAAACTTTTATACCTCAGCAGGGTTTAAACTCTAACATCTGTCTCCCCAACACTTATGGGGCTGCTGAAATCTCCATTCAGTTAATTACTCTCTTAGCTATTGTTATCTTCTGGATTTGTTGGAGTCTCAATTTATGCATGCAGAGTTTAGGAATCAGCCAGTGACTTGAGAAAAATTTGTTCACAGATTTTTGGCTTCTTCTCTGTGGTTTCCTTCTCTCTAGTGTTTTGACCCTTAAGACCCAGTCACTTTGGGGGCTCGGAACTCCTACCTATATATTTTGAGCCCAGTAAGGTTGTTACTGTCTGCATGGGATGTATTCCTTTGAGCCACGATTTGGACAGTACACTCAAATAAATCTGGGCTGAAGTGCCTCTGTGTACTTCCCTTTTCTCAAAGATTGTAGCCCCACATTTCCTGACTGCATTGCTTACTTTCTTATACCTTCCAAAGACTTTTTTTTATATTTTATCTAGTTTTTTTTTTTTTTTTTTTTGAGACAGTCTCACTCTGTTGCCTGGGCTAGAGTGCCGTGGCATCAGCCTAGCTCACAGCAACCTCAAACTCCTGGGCTCAAGCAGTCCTCCTGCCTCAGCTGGGGGCAGGAGGGAGTATAGGCATGCGCCACCCTGCCTGGCTAGTTTTTTCTATATATATATATTTTTTTAGTTGTCCAATTAATTTCTTTCTATTTTTAGTAGAGATGGGTCTCACTCTTGCTCAGGCTGGTTTTGAACTCCTGACCTTGAGCAATCCGCCCACTTCGGCCTCCCAGAGTGCTAAGATTACAGGCGTGAGCCACCGCTCCCAGCCTTTATCTAGTTTTATATAGTTTTATTTCCATGGAAATACAACCTCTCAATCATGGCTGGAATCAGAAGCAAGCATCCCCAATTATATATACGTAGGGTCTATAGGGCCTTACGTGACGTGACTCCTGGCCAGTTTTCTGACCTCTTCTTGCATGCCTCTCTTCCCTCATTTCCCTTCAGCATACAAGCCTTCATTTTGAATACTTATTCCCACCTCCTCAGGATCTTGAGCTAGTTATTGACATCTATCTGCTTTTGGAACATTTTGCATCCATCTTTATATGGTTGCCATCTTTACACCGATTGCCTCTTAGCTCAGTTATTACTCAGAGGGCCTTGCCCTAGCTGCTTTTAGATAAAGCCCTTCCCCTCCCTAGTCATATCATATATCTTTTCTTTTATTTTTGAGACAGGGTCTCACTCTGTTGCCCAGGCTAGAGCGCAGTGGCATCATCATTGCTCACTACAGCCTCCAACTCCTGAGCTCAAATGATCCTCCTGCCTCAGCCTCCTGAGTAGCTGGGACTATAGGTGTGTGCCGCCACTCTCAGCTAGCTTTTTTTTTTTTTTTTTTTTGTAGAGATGGGGTCTTGCTATTGGCCAGACTGGTCTCAAACTCCTAGGCCTTAAGCAATCCTCCGGTCTCAGCCTCCCAAAATGCTAGGATTACAGGCATGAGCTACCATGCCTGGCCTATCTTCTGTTTTCTTCATAGTACCTATACTTTCTGAAATTCTCTTGCTCTTTGTTTACTGTCTTATTATCTCTCTTGTATAATCCAATTCTTGAGCAATGCCTGGCACATTAACAAAAATGCTCAACAGATACCTACTGAATGAATAAATTAGGACATGAGGATCAAGAAACAGGGGGTACAATAAAGGATAAAATGAGTTTCATCTCAGTCACTGATATGCCATCCTGACCCAGGAAGACCCAGAAACTCCTTGTGAGCCATGGCCACAGCCCTATGGGCTAGCATGGGAAGCACCCAGGAGGCTGGGGTAATGCTGGAGGCATGCTTGTTCACCACAGGATCAGCTTGGACAAATACCACCCAGGTTACTTTGGAAAAGTTGGTATGACGCATTACCACTTAAAGAGGAACTAGAGCTTCTGTCCAACTGTCAACTTTGATATATTGTGGACGTTGGTCAGTGAGCAGACACAGGTAAACACTGCCAAAATCAAGACTGCTCCCATCACTGATGTGGTGCTATCAGGCCACTACAAAATTCTGGGGATGGGAAAGCTTCCAAATCAGCCTGTCATCATGAAGACCAAATTCTTCAGCAGAAGAGCTGAGGAAAAGATGGGGGAGGGGATGGCCTGAGTCCTGGTGGCTTGAAGCCACATGGAGGGAGGTTCATTAAATGCTAACAAATGCTTTCTCAAAAAAAAAAAAAAAAAAAAGAATGACTAGTTTCTGATAGAGACAGTACGTACACTTTATATTGAAAATTCAATGAGGTCAAGAGACCTGATTTAGTTCAACCATCTTTCTACTGGGCTGGAGGCTTGTGGCTTCTGTAAGTTCTCAGCTTGCCTGACATGGCTTGGCTGTGTTCCCAGATTTCTGTTTCTTGCTTCTTGGTCTCTGTGATTTCAAGATAGGCACATATACTCCTTATCTTCAGAGGCGATCTGTGGCCGGCAGAGGGTTTCCTCGATGCAGGTTGAAAGATAAGCAACTGCTGGCTTCTCTAAGCAGATTGTCAATTTTCAGCCTTAAACTGGTTTAAAATAATCTCCCACTTGTTTGAGCACATGCAGACCAAGTATTGAAAAGTAATGGACCCTAGTGACTTCTCAAGGACTTCTGGTGATATCTCTAGCCTGCCTGCCTGAAACTTATCTATGCCATATGTTTACTAATGAACATGTACATTTATATGGGCTGGCTTAGTCAATGTTTAAGGTTAGCAGCAGCCTCAGGATTATTTTATGGCAGTAGCAAGGGTAGGTGTTGGTGGAGGTGCCAACATGCTGTCAGTCTCCGAGAGAGAAAGAGGCCTGGGCTCAGCCACAGTGGGCAGTTTGTACCACAGAATAATTTTAGTCTCAGGGACTCCTCATGGGGTCTCTGAGCCTCCATCTGACTTCTCAGGTTCTACTTATGTCTCATCTAATCTTGACTGCTCACATGTGGGTCAGAACAGCAGAAGATGCATTTTTGAAAATGGTGACCAGTATTACATGTCGCAAACTGCCCTCATTCCCCAACATGCTGCATTGGCAGAGTGGGATAAAAGTGCACCAGGCTAGTGTGAAGACCCAGGGATTCTGGTGGGCAGCTGTCTACAGGCTGGCAGAGTTCATCCTGGGCAGCTCATTTAACCCTTCTGTGAACTGTTAACATATCTGTGCCCTTTCTCAGTTGAGTTAGAACCTAACCCAGGTGTGACGCATGGCACCGATTACACAATGCATATGAAGAGGCTTTGAGAAAATATCCTCTCTTCTCTCTTAAGGAGAGGGACACTAGCGTGGTGTGCATAAGGTGCTGCTGAAGATGTTGCATGCAGGTCAGCAAAACAGTTACCGACACATGGACTTCACCCAAGTCCTCCAAGACCTGTTTTGTTATTTTTTCATTCCTTAAACATGAGTCTAAATTCTGGCTTTGACATCAGCACTCAGGCACACAGGGCTTCTCCGTTTCTTAACAATATTGCCGGTAACTTTTTCAGATCCATATTGTGGGCCAGCACTTTCCTCATTATTATTTCTAATCTAAACAATTATACTTTCTATTTAAGCTCTTGCCTAGTCTGCCGAAGAGCAAGGATTATAACCCTGGTCTTTTCTTAACCCGGAACCTGTGCTCTTAACCCTTATTCGATGCTGCCTTGCTCTCGGGGTAAGAGACTTTTGAGGCGGGTGGAAGACGGAGAGATTCAAGAAGTGGCTCTTAGATTCCGGAACACACCTGGTCGTGTAAAGTTCACCTCTACATATAAAGTTTTTTTTTTCCAAGCCATTGAACCGGCAACGTATTCTACCGGCCATCTTGGTTGTGGCAACCCCAATTCCTTTGACTTTTTTTTCTGTGACGACAACCAAGGGAATTAGACAAAGCCGCCCTGCCCGTTTTTTAGAGGAAGCCAGCAACGAACTCCCCAGGTGAAGAGTGCCGCTCTCCCGCCCGCCAGGTCCAGGGCGTGGGCGCTTCGGAGCTTGACCTCCTCCCTCGCCCCGCTCTCCGCGCCCGCCGGGGAGGGGCTCGGCTGGGCCCCGCCGGCCTCCGCCCGCGGCCCCGCCCCTCATTTAAATACGCGGCGCCGGCGGGTGCGTCGAGCTCGCCGCGGACCCAAGATGGCGGCGTGTGGACGTGTACGGAGGATGTTCCGCTTGTCGGCGGTGCTGCAGCTGCTGCTGCTCGCCGCGGCCGGGGCCCAGAAACTCCAGGGCCAGGGCGGCCACAGCCAGGGCCAGGGCCCAGGGGCCAACTTTGCGTCCTTGGTAGGGCAGGCTGGAGGCGGCGGCCCGGCGGGTCAGCAGCTGCCCCAGCTGCCTCAGTCATCGCAGCTCCTCCAGCAGCAGCAGCAGCAGCAGCCGCCTCAGCCGCCGCAGCCGCCTTTCCCGGCGGGTGGGCCTCCGGCCCGGCGGGGCGGAGCGGGGCCCGGCGGGGCTGGCGGGGGCTGGAAGCTGGCGGAGGAAGAGTCCTGCAGGGAGGACGTGACCCGTGTGTGTCCCAAGCACACCTGGAGCAACAACCTGGCGGTGCTCGAGTGCCTGCAGGACGTGAGGGAGGTGAGGAGGTGGGACGGAACCGGGAGGGCCAGGCCTGGTGCGGGCCCGAGGGTGTCGCCGGCCTTGGAAGCCGCTGACGCCGGTCTGCTGCTTCCTTGGCTTCCTCTGTGCTGCACTCGCTCCTTCCCTCGCTGCCCCTCACTCTCCGGTGCTTTCAGGGACGAGGACCCCGACCCCCACCCCTTCCTTCCTCGGCCCTTATTACCCTTCTTGTTGCGGGGGTCTGGGACCAGACCTCGGCTCCTGGCCGCGATCCGCGAAGGCCCAGAGCGTGTTTCTGTTTGCTCTTGTCTTTTGTATGATGCTTTATGCAGAGTGGCTTCTCGGTGAGACCAGTTTAGGATTTTGCCATTAGTTTCGACTTGAACAATTTGTAGCAATTCATTTAAACATAAAAAAATGGTTGGCGTACTTAAGCTGTTTAAGAATGACCTGCTGTTTATTAGCAGTAGATACTGTTTGGTAGGTAACTTGGGTCCTATTCTGATGTGTATTGTAGTCAACAGCAGAATAAACTGTGTTTTTACCCCATTCTTTTGTAATTCGCAAAACCCTGTTATTTAACTGGTGCTGAAACTAATGCAGGCTTTTCTTTCCTTCACTTCCTTTGGTCAGTTTGTAGTGAACTTCTTGTTTAAGCTATTGACTCCCATTGACTTGGAGCCCCAGAGCTTGGAAACTTAGGGCAGCATTTGAAGCAGTGTTTGTGATTGGGTTGTGGGGTCTTGCCTTTCTTAGGTCTGAATATGATTTTAACATTTTTTTTTAAAGTCTAATTGCATAATGCATTTTTAACAGTATCTCGTAATGAAATCTTGATTTGATGTTGCTGGATGTGATTCAGTTAAGTGATATTGATAATTTCTTCTCTAGATTTAATGCTGCAGACATAAGTGCATATTTGACAATTCTCAGAGTTTGGAAGCAAATGTGGTAGTAATATTTTTTTTTAAAGATGTAGGTATATAGAATTAGCCTCAAAGGTTGACAAGCAGAATGAAGCTGCTCTTTGATACTGTTTCATTTGAGAAATTGTATTATCAGAAGTGGCTCAGATGTTCAAGACTATGAGAAGACCACTGGTTTGTAGAAATTTGCTACTCTTGGCAGTCTTCCCCCTTTATCCCACTGTGGCATTTGCTCTGGTATTCGATACAAAAGTAACTCGGAAGAGGAAAAGACATACATAATCGGGAAACAGAAAGAAAGGAAGTTTCCAGAGCCACCAGAAATGTGAGGCCTTACATGACTTCTTATCTATACAATGAAGACTAGAAGAGTAATTCCTTGTTATTCTTTGTTCTTCATCTACTCTAGTAAATACATCTAAAATTCTTGGCTGTCATACTTTTTGGAATTTTCTATTTGGTCTTCGAGGATACATAATAGATGTTGTTTCCTCAAACTAGGATTCTAATATTGGTGACCAAACACGTTGTTAGTGGTTTGTGGCAGAAACTGGACATTATTAGTGAAAGTGTCAAAAAGTGGCCCATTCAAGGAGTGCCTGTCTCTTTTTTCATGTATGTTAGGGACATTGGGAAATACTCTACTTACAGGAGATGGTTTTATGCTCCAGAGGAAGAAAAGTATCACGTAAATTGGAGATAAGGGGATTTTTTTGGTGGATTGGGGGAACCAAATTTCCAATTGAAGGTATTTTCCTCCAATTTTATATACAGAAATATTGAAAAGATGAGTAACATGAACATCTGCGTATATTCTTCAGGAGGTGGGGTTGTTCTTTATTTATTTATTGCACGACAGTACCTCAATGGAATTATTTTTAAACCTTTTTTTCCTTAAAAACAGCAAAAGGAAAGTTTATTCCACTTAGTTTGAGAACTAATTAAATATTTATGTGTTTGAAAGAGCATAACTCAAAGAAGTAAACTAGCTAGGCACATTTGAAGAGAAATATATGGAATATATTTTTTTGTTTGCTGTTCAGTAAGTAGGACTATTTGTTTCTTTGCTTTCTTTTTTTTTTTTTTTTTTTTTGAGACGGGGTCTTGCTGTCACCTGTGCTAGAATCATAGCTCACTGCAACCTCAAACTCCTGGGCTCAAGTGATCCTCCCGCTTCTCCTCCTGAATAGCTGATACTACAGGGGCACGTCAGTACTCCTGGCTAATTTTTAAATTTTTTATACTGACATGATCTCACTGTGTTGCCCAGGTTGGTTTTACAGCTGTGCACCACTGTGCCTGGCTTGGTTCCTTAGAAGATTATTTGTGATGTTTATAGTTTTTCTTACACAGAAGTAGAGTGAATGGTGTAATGAGTCCCTGGGTCTCTTTATTGAGCTTCAACTATCCCCACTCTTTTATTTTTGGGGCACAGGGGTTGGGAGAGTAGCATATTTTAAAGCAAATCCCAGATACTATGTCATTTCACGCAAATACTTCAATATATGTGATAATTACTAAAAAAAACCAGTACTAGAACCTAAGTGTTATTTTTTAGTATTTAAATGCATCATGAAATATTTTTTCTGAATTTCATGGTGCCTTCTCTTGATACATCAGTTTCAAATTGTAAATTTGTGGGCTACTATCTAAGCTATGCACAGAGTGAATGCTTTGTAAATGTTTTTTTTTTTTTTTCCACTGACATTGGGCCCAGTATGTAAATATTTAGTTAAGATAGACTATTTTATGTATTGAATAGGAATTAATATTTCAGTATTACAAACCGTAAACCCACTTTCAAACTCACAGGTGTACATATTTGTTAATCTGTTCCTAACCTTTCACTTAACTATATATACATGAGATAGTGGACCACATTATTTCTATTATCTCATTTAATACTCTTGCTAGTCCTGTGAGGTGCATAGTGTTACTATTTTAGCTGAGAAATAGGCTCAGAGAGTTAAAGTAACTTGTCTGACATTATATCCTAAGTGGTAGAGCTGGTATTCAGCAAGTCCTCTGACTTCAAAGACCATACTCTTTCCAGTCTACTGTGGGTGGTTGCAGCTGGGGAAATTAGTATGTGACTGTTGAGAATGCCACAGGTTTATAAATGGACACAAAATGGAAAGTATCACCTAAAATTAGGATCCTTTTTTTTTTTTTACGGTCAAGAACAATTGAGTGGCAGCATCTCCTATGTCTTGAAGTAGTATAGATTTCTCAGGCAGACAGACCAGTATTATTGGACAAAGCTAATTTAATTACTGGTCTGAGTCCATTGTGAACAGAATTTCTACTTAATGTAAAGACTTTCAAATCCCAACTCACCTTAAGCAGGATTTGTACTAGTACCGTGGAAGGGTTTAGTTATATTTCCATGCTATTTGTTTTGAATACTTGGAGCAACACAAAAAGTGAACTGGGACTAGAGCTGACACTGTCATTACCCAACTAATGACTGTGGGCAAGTCATTTTACCACTCTGAGTCTCAGTCCACATACATTAAATGAGACATGAGAAGTTTGGTAATAGTACAACTTCCAAGAACTCTATTATCTAACCTGTATGAGTTGTTCTGGCACTTAGAATATAATGTCAGGCAAGTTACTTTAGCTCTCTGAGCCTATTTCTCAGCTAAAATAGTAATACTATGTATGTATTCTCTGTATATATTTATATATGTTTATGGTTTCTAGGATAATATGTGTACCATCTCTTGATTCCATATTCATTCATGGAGGGCACCAGTGATAAGAATAGTACAACAGCAGTTTATCCAAACATTGTTTGGCTTTAAGATATGTTATGATTTTTTTTATTTGAGCCAATAGGGAATTTCCTCCTATGCTATCTCTCAGTGGTTGGAAGCAATCTAACCACATAATCAAGTCATCATTGATCTTCTATTATGCACTTATTATTGTGGAAGGACACTAGTACTTTAAGATACCACCATTGCTTACAGTTGGCTTGATAAATGAGATTGTTGTGATCAAGAAGCCATTATAAAAGATGGTGTTAATCTCTTGATGGCTTACACACAGTAAATTATTTTAGGGCAGTGAAATCAAAATTAGGATTTAGATTTGGATGGAACCCAGCTCTGCTATACTTAGCTTAAAAATCCTGTCACTTTATTTTTCATTAGGTAGGGATTGTCTACTTTATCCCTGCTCTAAGTAAAGATACACATGAATCCATGAGTTTGATGTGCTAGTTGTACTTTTTGAATATATATTAAACTAAATATATGACCATTAAAATACACAATACCAATGCATACCATCTGAAATCATCTTGTATACCCACAGTGGTACACGCTTTGGAAAACACTAAGACTAGATTATCTCTTGAAATTCTTCCAGCTCTGGTGCTTAATGATTTTGTGATCTGTGGAATACAAAGTGTGTGAGAGAAAAGGGGAGATACTTTGAGGTATTATAAGGGGGCTATGTTGACTGAAGTATAAAGTTTGAGAATTTTTTCAGAGTCCAGATTATGAAGGGTCTTATAGACAACCCTGACTGAATCTCCAGGTAAAGTCCAGAAATGGGATGTGGTTTTATTCCAACCTAAGATAAAAAATACTGAGATAGTGGAGATAATTGAGAGTTACCTGTAAAATAGCATTGTCATTTACGGCAAATACTTTTTAAGAAGTCTCTTGATGAGAGTGCTTTACAGTATATAGTTGCTTAATAATTCATTGTTCTCTGGAAGGAAATAAAATACTTTCAACAGTCTAAAAGATAAAATGCTACATTTCTCTTTTGTACATTTCTCCTAATGTATTCAAAACAAATTTAGTCAGCAGCAATCCCAAAAGATTCTCCTGTTTATATGACATATTTATATATTTTGAAAAGCAATTAAAGTGGCTTATAGGCTGTCATGCAGATTAATTTTTCTTCCTTCAACAAACGTTTTTTGAATCCCATATACAAGATACTATGCTCAGTGTTAGAGGATACAAATAATAATAGGTAGCATTTAATGAGAGTTTTCCAAGTGCCCTGTCCTTGGGGACTAGCCTTAGGCATTATCTCATTTAATCTTACGTGAGCTGTATTATTTTTAGTGCGGAAACTGAGACTAAATAACTTGCCTCAGGGCTTGTAAGTAGTGGAACCAAGATTTGAAAGCAAGTGGGTCCAGGCTGGGCATGGTGGCTCACTTGTGTAATCCTAGCACTCTGGGAGTCCGAGGCGGATGATGGATCATTTGGATCATTTGAGCTCAGGAGTTGGAGACCAGCCTGAGCAAGAGCGAGACCCTGTCTCTACTAAAAAGAGAAAGAAATTAGCTGGACGACTAAGAATATATAGAAAAAATTAGCCGGGCATGGTGGTGCATTCCTGTAGTCCCAGCTACTTGGGAGGCTGAGGCAGGAGGATGGCTAGAGCCCAGGAGTTTGAGGTTGCTGTGAGCTAGGCTGACGCTATGGCACTCTAGCCCGGGCAACAGAGTGAGACTCTGTCTCAAAAAAAAAAAAAAAAAAAGAAAGCAGGTGGGTCCAGCTATAAGATAGCTCATTTCCCCTCCCTCCATACCTTAAGGCTGCTGTACCCAAACTGCTGGCCATGGACTTTTTTACCAGTCCCTGACCTGTTAGGAACCAGGGCACACAGCAGGAGGTGAACAGTGGGCAAGCCAGTGCAGCTTCATGTGTATTTACAGCCACTCCCCATGGCTTCCATCACCACATTAGCTCCACCTGCTGTCAGATCAGTGAGGGCGTTAGATTATCATAGAAGCACAAACCCTACTGTAAGCTGCTGTGAATGTGAGGAAACTAGGTTTCATGCTTCTTGTGAATGAAAATCTAATGCCTGATGATCGGAGGTGGAGCTGAGGCAGTGATGCTAGTGCTGGGGAGCAGCTGCAAATACAGACTACCCCTAGCAGAGACCATAATAAATCAGTTGCTGGCAGACTCATGTCAAAACCCTATCAGTTCCTAGGACCTGTGCTTAAAGAATAAAAAGAAAAATTTAAAAATAAAAGATTAAAATTTTATTTAAAAAAGAAAAAAATTAAAAAAAAAACCCTATCAGTGAGTGGCAAGTGACAATGTAATAACAATAGGAATAAAGCGTGCAATAAATGTAATGCACTTGAATCATCCCCACACCATTCCCCACTCCCATCCATGGAAAAATTGTCTTCCATGAAACCAGCCCCTGGTGCCAAAAAGGTTGGGGACTGCTGCCTTAAGGTGCATACAGTCTAGGTCTGCACTACCATTTGTAGCTATTGAAACATGGCTAGTTTGAATTGAGATGTATATAAGTGTAAAATACACACTTGAGTTAGAAGCTTAGTACAAAAAGAATGTAAAATATCTCAATTTTTATATTGATTAGCTGTTTAAATGATAATTTGAATGTATTGGGTTAATAAAATACATTATTAAAATCAGTTTTACTTTTTTAAAAAAATGTGACTATTAGAAAACATAAAATTCTAGAAGTCTAGTAGAAGTATGTGGCTCACATTATACTTCTATTGGACAGCACTGATGTAGAAGAAAAAGATATCTTTACAAAAAGCTATAATACAAGTTTTAAAGTGGTAAGTTCCATAAGAGAAATAAATTAAATGCTATAGGCATATGGTAGAGGAAATGGTTGGGAGGATCAGAAAAAAAGTGCTTCAGTACTTTTTATTCTTCTTAAATTGGTGGTTCATATAATGAAATTCTTAATTTAGCTACTTTAAAATGCCTCCTAATCTTGTTAATGGATGGATCTCATCTTCAGCATGCCTAATTTATGAGTTGTGAGGGGTGCTTTAGCTCCTTCAAATTGAGAAGAACAATGCTCTGATAAAACTGGAAGTCAGTAAATGACTCATCTTTATTTGGTTGTGTTAGATAAATTTGAAACTTAAGAAAGAATCTCAAGTGATGGCCCTCAGAACTGTGCCAGTACTAGCTCTTGTATCTGCATTAAAATAGAGTGTGGAGGAACAAGAAGTGTGGACTGGAATCTAAAAACAATGAATTAAGGGAACCAGACATCCATATTCATTCAGCTTTAATAATTTTACTGAAGTCAGAAAATTTTGTTAGACTGAATGTGTGGTATTTATAGTACCTATAAATTCTCTTATTTAAATAGGCTCTAATAATACCTGTAACTCTCTATAGGGGAATCATAGTGAAAATGAATGCTGGCTTGAATTCCTGGATCTGTACACTTACATTAATAAATAGGAACAAACTCTTAAAATGTTTTTGTGTTCTTTTAAAAAATAGTAAGTGATACATGTTTAAAATCGTAAGATAAATGATGAAGTGAAATAAATGATAGGTGAGTAAAATTAACCGAGAGGATGTGGATATAAGTTTTTTTTGTTGTTTGTTTTTTTTAAAGGCTAGTCAAGTGAAGCAGTGGGAGTGGAGAAGGGACAAAGGAATCTGTAGCTGGTTGTGATCAATTTGTTGTAAACACCACTGCACTCAGACCATCCGGATATAAGTTCTCAATCAATTGAAATCCAGGTTTTAAAAAAGAATAGGTTCAAAGAATGCTCTGCTACCTAGGAAGGTTTCATTTGTAATTTAAGTTTAAACTAGGAAGACAGCCTGCAAGTCACTTAACAGAGTCCCCCAAATTCTTGCACTGGCCAGATGAGCTTTGTAATGTGATAAGCAATGTGAAGTGGGCAGTAACTTCAGGGACAGAAATGGGGATGTAACAGGAAGTTTCATTAATTTATTTTTTATCTTTTTAAATTGATACATAATAATTGCACATATTTATGGAGTACATAGTGATATTTCTGTTGACCTGAGAGGAATAAGCTGAAGCAAAATTAATATAAGTAGAGAGTTTACTTGAGCCAAGTTTGAAGACTGCAGCCTAGAGCATAGATTTAAGTTGCCCTGAACATACTATTCCCTTCAGCAGCAGTTACAAGTGGATTTTTAAAGGAAAAGAAGAGGAAGTTTCAAAGTTGTTTGCCAAGAATTTACATTAAAATAACACAAGCTATTGATTGGCTAAACATAGTTCTTTTATCTCACATTCCAAGAACTTGAAGGTAATGGATGGGGCAGCTACTCAGGAAGAAAATACCCTTAAACAATTGTGGGGGTGTGGTGGAGGGTTTGTCTGTTTGACTGAAGTCCCATTCTCTTGTCTCTCTGAGCCTGATAAATTTTGCGTATCTCACATAGCCTAGACTGCTTTGAACTATTTTTCTTTTCTCATTTCGATATATATGATGGTGATCAGATCAGTGTAACTAGCATATTCATCATCTCTTTATATTGGGTACATTTGGTATCCTCTTAGTTATTTGAAACTATTGCCAACCATATATTATTGTTGGCTATAGTCATCCTACAATTGTATAGAACAATAGAACTTATTTCTTATATCTAGCTGTAATTTTGTATCCTTTAACAGATCTCTCCCTCCCCCTTCCCAGCCTCTAGTATCTTCTGTTCTATTTTTTTTTTTTTTTTTTGAGTCAGAGTCTCACTCTTTTGCCTGGGCTAGAGTGCCGTGGCGTCAGCCTAGCTCACAGCAACCTCAAACTCCTGGGCTCAGGCGATCCATCTGCCTCAGCCTCCCAAGTAGCTGGGACTACAGGCATGCACCACCATGCCTGGCTAATTTTTTCTATATATTTTTAGTTGGCCAATTAATTTCTTTCT
>CAUYRT010023027.1:0-26639 GCA_963574885.1 Lepilemur ruficaudatus
AACTGGTTGAGTTTTCCAGGCTCAGGGGACTGGAAAAGTAGACAACATAAATATAATCTTGTCATGTGACACATCATGATATATGCTTGAAAGTAAAAGCAAATCAGCATTGTTGAAGAATTGAGTGGTTGGCACGTAATGCTTCCCTTTTTCCCCACCTAAAAAAAAGAAAAAGGAAAAGAAAAAGAAAAAAATTGAGAGGAGAAGAAAGACAGAGACAGATATTGACTTACCAAGAACTGTGTCTTAGAGAAGATGCACACTCCTAGACCTTTATAACTTCCACAGGATTGTTACCCTTGTATTTGCATTATAAATAATGTGAGGATCTAACCACAATAACAACAAAGTTTCATTCTTCTGCTTAGTGATTGAAGAACAGGAAAACTGAGATTATGTTTCTCATACCCAGGACTGATATGCTTAATAGCAGTGTTACAATGCAAAAGAAAATGGATTCAATCCCTTGGGCTTGAAGGAAAGAAGAAAAGAGAATTTTATAAAAAGACACCCTAATATGTGCAGGGTGATTTTTCAGAAAAGGGGTAGTTCAAATTAACCAGCCAGATTATGGCTCTGTAAATGTCCCTTATATCTTGTCTCCACACCCCCTCAATTATTTTTTCTTTTATTCTTGGTTTCTCAATATGTTATCAGCATAATAGGACTATCCTTATATACAGTGAAAGTAGAGAGGTACTGTTTGGGGTCATCTGAGAGGTATCAGGAAAGACTGTTATGGGTGCAATTCTTCCTTCCCTATTGCTTGAAGAATCTGTGATTTCTTCAGTTGCACAAAAATCATATATTGTACTGCACCTGTGGGGATAGGGGTAGTTAAAAGAATGCAAAAGAAGCGATAGTGCCATCAAAAGAGCCTCGAATATGGCCCAGTGCTGTCCAATAACAAAGCAGATATCTGTCTCATCCAGGTTAAATAAAACATAAATTGCCCCAGTGAAATGTGCTTAAAATTATAGTTTATTTATGGATGTGCACTGGCAATTGCAGGCACCAATATAAATATGTTTCAGTTACAAACAGACCACATATCAAAAAGTGTCCTAAGAGCCTGATAAGCAAGGCCACTGTGGGGAAAAACATGCAGGAAGGTTGGTGATGGATGAATGGAAGTGGCAAAATGTGTTTATGCCAAACGAAAGGAGTCACAATGTGGGAAGAAAAAAATGAGAGAGACTAAATTGCTGTTTGCATGTAAAGGGACTCTTTCTGTAATGTGCTGTCATTCGCATTCAAAGATGAGACTCCTGAAGTGTACTCTGGGTGTATACTTATGGCTGAAAAAAATATGTTCATAACTTGCTTTTGACAACTATATCAAAACAAAGCAAAATTTAACATTAAAGAATATAGACTCTGCCCTTGAAATGATTATAATATATTTGGAAGTCCAGAAAACTAAAAGTAAAATGGATTTAGTAAGATACAGTTGGGATTTCCTTTGTTATTGTCTAACTCTCCTAAAGGCTAAAGTGCCGTTGCAACAGACAACTCACACTTGAATGTAAAGAGAAGCACTTCTTCAACTCCTAAATTATTCTTGCTGAATATTCTCCCCAAATGCGTCGTGATCCCAGAAGTGTTTTTGTGGACTTTGCCATGAGGGAAGTTGAAAGTGAATTGAAAGGGAAAAAAAGCTCTTTTTAAAGCAAGTTTTAATATTTTCAAGAGCCTTTGTACAGTTTTAATTACATTGTTTAGCTGCTTGTATTTTTCTATGAAGTTTGAAAATAAATGAAACCAATTAGGGTGATCAACTTGGTCGAGTTACCTGAGATAATCTCAGTTTCAGCACTGAAAGTCTCATATCTTAGAAACCTTCTAAGTTCAGAAAACATCTGTTGGCCAGCCTAAATATATGCCCCCAATTAGAGTTAGCTGAGTGTCAGAACATGCAGAGAGACTCTAGTGCCACTAGCTATTAATTAGAAGAATATGGGATTGAGACAGTACTTACTGAATTAGGAAAAGCATAAATTTTTCCCAAGGAGTCAAAATTCCTGAGATAGGGACTCTTTATTACTTGTGGGTCTATAAACTCTGTAGAAAATAGGAGCTTAGGGAAATGTCATGATTGCCATCACCCTTCCCCATAAAGACTACGTTAACAGGTGATGGACTGCAATTAAGAAGTTCTGAAGTAGACAACTCAGTAGAGCAGGAAATAGTAGTTACCATGGTCTTGTGGAATTCCTCACTTCAGAAACTGCAAGGTATGGGTCTAGGTGAGGCTCAAAAGCCACCAACTGAACCACACAAACCCAAACAGCCCTAATTTCTATGCAGGCTGAGAGAATTAGCAGCTGGCCACAGCATAGGTGAGTGATTTCCAGCAATACAAGAAACCAGATTGGGCATGAACACAGAAAACTGGCACTGACAGATAGAAAGGAAGCAGACATAAAATATCTCGTTTCCTCCAATGTGCTCCAGCCATGACATAAGTAGATAAAACCCTTTAGTTTCTGGCAATGGGTATAGGAGAAGTCTATAAAGGTAAGACTTGAATTGATAGGGTTGAGCAAGTGTTAGAACCGTGAGGTTTAGAAGTAAACACTGATGGAAGTGTGTAAATGACATTAACTGAGATTGCAGTCATTGAGTTAAACTAAAATTCTCCTTAATTGAGTCACTGATGAGGGCAAAATAAGGCTAATCTGCAGAATAGAAAGGGAAAGATTTTGGGATAGGGAATATTTGGAGTTCAATATTGTTAACTGAAGAATCATAAGGTTTGTAAATTTAGAAAGAAAAGATTTGTTTTTCATAATGGATTACAGCCTGCAGGCTGGCCATCCAGACAAGCTGGGAAGTGTAGGTTCTGGCAGAAGCCATGAGAAGGAACTTTGAAGGAGAAAAGGTGAAACAGAAATTTATGCTGAATGGGTTGGCTAAGTATATATACTGAACAGGTTACAGGAGGAGCTATCGCTACTCATGAAGGGGAGGGGCACACATGTATGGTAGGCTAATATATATGTAACATGCATCCCATGTTCACCTTGAGGTGGAGACTTTAATTTAATTTAAATGTATTACAATTAGGCTGTATATGTCAAGGGGTGAAGCAAAGGACACAAAGGCACTCAGTGTGCAGCCTCCATAGGCTGGCTAGAACCACTCCATGGTCTGTGGTCTCTTTTCAGGAAGGAATGCTGGTCAGTTGTTGTGTTGAAATTGAAAAATGGGAGGGCGGTGGCATCAGGCAGTTGTTTGAAATCAGTGGTAGAGCAAGACTTTTGAAAGGGTTGGTTTCTGTTTAATCTGTAGGAAAGGAAACCTAAGGATGGTTAGCAAGGGAGGGGGTATAACAAGTATAACAAGGCATGTCCAACCTCCTGTCCCATCATGAGTGAGAACTCAGTTTTTAAGGTTTCTCTAGATTCCCCTTGGCCAATAGGGGTCTGTTCAGTGGGTTGGGGAATTTAGGATTTTATTTTTGTTTTTCAGTATTACACCAGTGTTATCTTCTAGAAAAGGTCCATTTGATTTTTATTTTTTACTAAAAGTTAGTTTACGCTTAAATAAAGCCCAATTTGTGTGACTTACTAGAGGAAGAACTTTTACCTGGTCTATATGCAAAAGCTGGTTAGATCATAGGATTACCTCTCACTACAGGACTCACTCTACAAATCCCTTCTTTTGGCATACTAATAGGATAAGAAAGTTAACAGTTACTCAGAAGTCATCCCCAGTGCTCAGCTGTCCCTGTCTTCCTGGAATGACAAAAGGAATGTGAAGTCTGAGTGTTGTATAGCCAGAGGCAAACAGGGAATCAAAGGCAGGGAGGAGTGTTTCTTATTTAAAAAAGAATACACTTGTTTAAGTAAACCGCACTCAGAGATCTCAGTATCACATACCTCATAGAAAATGCCTGCTGAAGTAGCTGAACTAATTATACATAAAAACTAAGGTGAATAGAGAAGAAGGAAGATTGAACTCTTGAAAATATAAACTTAAATACTAAATAAGGAAGACTTAATGTAAGATGGTATGGGGCAGTATATTGCAGAAGGTATCTAGAAAGACTGGCCATTAAAAAGTAAAAAAATGACTGAAACATGGAATAATGCAATGTATTGAAAAAGTTTATTTAATCTGTTTTAAATTAGATGTGAATGGTGTGGCTATCTTTGCTAGGTAGATAGTGAGGGATTCTGGGTCTCCTAGGGGCAAAAGTAGGTGCTTTGCTTTGGTGCTGCCCCCAGCAATTGCCTCACCTGGGAAGAAGGACAAGGGTGGGCCCCAGGCCCCAGGTCCCCACCATCTCCATCTTGGTGCTGCCCCACCTTAATCCTGTCTGTAGCAACTGCCATACCTGAGAGAGGAGGGAATGCCCTACCATCTGCCAATCAGAACTTAGAATGCTAACTGCAAAAGGAATGCAGAGAACTCTAGCCCATGGGCCAAGCGGCATAGGTACTATAGAGCCTGGAAGGTGACTTAGGACAACCTAAGGCTAATTATCATGTTATTAACTTAAATTTACCTTGGGGGTCACCCCCCCAATGGGTTTTCAGAGAGGCTCATAGGCCATCCACAAGCACAGTAAGACTCAAGTCATATAACTCCCAACTGTTCATCAGAGTGGTTCCATGATGACATCTGAACTACAGGGAGGTCTCTATCTGGACACTATAAAACAAGACTCAGGCCATAACCAGGCTCTTTTTTGCTACGACAAGGGGTCCAGTCATCTTCTGTATCTTGCTCTGTAAACCTATATCTTGCTTTTGTTTCGTAATCTTATCTTGCTCCCATTCAATAAATTTCACCTCATGCCTGCCATACTTTGGTGTGTCTGGTCATTCTTTGGCCAAGAGCACACCAAGAATCAAAAATCAAAAACACAGAACGAGATTTGCCAAACCATAGATCTTGATCAAAAGATTGTCCTAGTACAAAATATGGAATGATTTTCTTTTTTATCCTTTGTTTTGTAATATGCAGGAATATGGTATGGCAATACTTTTATTAATAACCAATAATGTCCAACTGAATCATTTTATTTATTCTGATAATGATCCACCATAAAGAACTAGAAAAATATCATATTTAGGGTCTGAAATTTGGGGCTCCAGTCTTACTGATATTTCCAGTTTGTAAAGCCTTCGAAAATTTGTTTAAGACTTCAGAATTCCATTTTCCTCATCAATGGAATGGTGAAAAAATACATCAATTTTAGGATTAAAAGAAAGATAAGATGCAATGACATATATAAAAGGACTTTAAAATTTCCAATTACATTTTAAGTTTAAAATGTGGTAACAATAATTCTATTTTCTTTTTCACAACCTTCTAACTTCTTGCTCTGGGCTGCTAGTATCTGATTGAGCCACAAATCTCATTTTATTATTTTGTGCAAATCATCTACATGTTCATCTGCTTTATTTTCAACTTTCAGCTCTGCTATCCTCATGCTAATTCCTTTCATGAAAAAAGTGGCTATCACAGTGCCAGGAATCACATAGAGACATGGTAACAGAAGGTAAAATAAGGGAAACTTACTCTCCTTGAGCATCTCTTGTGTGCTACTGATCAGTGCAGAAACCTTACAGTGAAACCTCCAAAATGCTTATCCTTATATCTCATTGGTCCAAATTCTGTTAAATCTTCTTGCCTAAACCAATTAACGGAAAGGTAAACTTGACTGCTGTGGTTAGGTTAGATCAAACAGAACTTAACCTCTAAAATGCAGAGCTCTTCATGAAGAGACAATACATGAAGAAAATCAGGGTTTTGTTGAAATGGAGAAGAGTGGGCATGTTTGAATAATCATCACTATCTACATACAAGCAATATTTCTAATTATGTAGCATTAATACTTCCATGTAGACAAAGGAATTTACACAGATTTTAAATTATTTTAAAAGCTTGGTTCAATATACATTTAAATTATTTTTCAGACTTTCATGTTGGCAATATATTTCTTACTTTTCAATTAGTCTTGATCTTTTCTGAAACTATCAGAACAAGACAAATGCATTAGAGATACAGCTCCAATTCCAAGCAAACATGATAACATGCATTATTCAAAATCAAAATTTCAACTGCTGTAGCTACTGACAACAGAATCTGCATTGTGTGTATGTGCAGAGAATCACACTCTACAGAAATGGATTAAGCCAGGTGATTTTGTATGTATGGGTATGATTTTTACCATTGTTTTAAATTTACTTGTGCTTTTTTTTTTTCTTTCTGTAGTTAACAGAGGGAGATAGACTAATTTACATACACATTTTGTGAGGAATTGCCATGGAGATGTGAAATAGCTGCTCTTTATTTATGCTATATTACAGTGAGGTGTTAGAATCCTGGTAGATTAACATTCTGATCAATTCTTGTTAGACTAACGCATATTAACAGGTTCTGATGTCACTTTTCTGTTTTTGGCATCTTTCCAAGTGAGGGAAAAACTGAGTCTTATCATAAAAGAAAAGAGAAATAAGCTTTTAAGTAAGCTACAAGTTCAGCAGTTATGAGTATGTGGTACCACATTTGTTGACAATGATTCACAAAACGTCTTATACACTGTTAATTTATACCTGGGATATGATCTTGTAAATTTTAAGTATTGTTTTCTTTAGAAAAAAAGATATTTATACGTTTCAAGATATTTCATGGAAATCAAGTAAGCCAAATTTTGTTTTCATGGCTTCTGGTTAATATCAGGAGAGGTAGGGAAAGCTTCAAAGCAATTCTGAATTCTAAAAAGAATGTTACCTTGAAATCAAAATTCCATTTCTTTTCTAATTCTCAGCCATTCATGCATCATTGCAGTCCTGTATAACACAACTTTTCCTGAAGAGCTCCTGGGTAGTAAGGCAAGCTGAAAACCATTGTATTTGGTATCCTATCTCTTGACGGCACGCTTATCAAAGGAAAAAGACTTTGGTTCTCTAATAAAACAACTCTTTCTTATCCTTATGAACACAGTATTTTTATAATAGAAGTTATCTTCTGTCTGGAAAATGCTTTAAAATATTGAACTAAATTCCCTGTGACATCAGCTCCTCTTTGACAGTAGTGAATGGTCTCTCAGACATCAAACAGTTGTAGACATGTAAGAAACTGGTATGTTTACTCTCCTGTATGGAAATCAAAACAATGTAACAATAACAAATCTTACCAAGTATGACAACAATATTAACAAAATGAATCTACTTGTCACAGCAATTTGTAACACAATTTAGGATAATCTCTTCAACATCATGTTAGGTCCACCAGATTGAGTGGTCATCTAAAGTTATCTGAGGTTACCTAAGATTAGTTAGTAATATCCATGGTGTTTGGATATATGCCTAGGTACCTGTATGAAGTAAGAGAAGCATGGGAGGAGGAAATAATTTCCCTTAGTGTCTTTCAACCTGATTACAAACAAATATAAGGTAAATTCTTATAAGACATGGCATCTTCATTTTCTCATGCAATCCTATGGAAAAATTATTCCAATTTTATAGAAAACAGCTCTGAAACTCAGAGAAATTAAGAAAGAGAGAGATTTTCCCTAACAATGCTGTTCACCTTAAATTTTATTTGTCTGCTATTAATATTATAACACTAATTGCATTTAATATGTTTATTATTAATTAGATCATTACTTTATTCAGATTTCCTTACTTTATTTTTTTCTGTTCCAGGAACCCCTTTAAGATAAAACTTTACGTTTAGTTGTTATGTCTCCTTAGGCTTCACTTAGCTATGTCAGTTTTTCAGATGGAGGAAAATGGCTTTGAAATCAGGAAGGTGGGATCTCTTTACTTTCTACCTGGCATGTATGTAACACAGCTATTACAGCTACCCTGGGTGACATTATACTTGAGACTCAGCACTTGGAAACATTGCCTACAATGAGAAAGAAGGGGAGAGGACTGTCCATATACAAAGGAGTCACTGTTCTCTTCATTTTGTTTTCTATGTGAGTCCGTTAGTACTAAGCACCAGCATCATACACAGCAGCGTGGATGTGGAGCACACAAATCTCAGGAGAGATGTGAAAGTTTCAATGGACAGCTTCAAGAAGTAGGGCCTGTAGGCTAAGTTAGACCTTTTGACACTGAACTGAGCAATGTCAAGATAAGAGGGAGAAAATAACACACTGAAGTTAGGATACAAAACCATAGATAGGGGTTAGAGGGAGCAAGATACAAAGGCTGAAGCAGAGTTGAAACAAAAGAGAGATCAAAAAGAAAAAAAGAAATCGGTTGAACACATGGAGTGGTACCAAATGCTATCAATTTAGGTATGATTTATTTTGCTACAAGATTCTGGGAACTTTTACTTAAGGTCTATTATACATCTACTTGGCAAGCAATGCCAAATAAAGGACTTAGTGCTCACTTATAAGCCACCTGCAAAAGTGTTGATAGACCCAACTTCTTTTTCTTCTATTTAAGAAAATGAAGGAACTGATGTTCTCAATCAACTCAATATTATCAGAGAAAAGAAATCCATCCCCCCAAATCATAAAATGCTTCTAAATAGTTTCTAAACAGAGTAGTCTAAGTTAAAATAGTTAACTTACAAAAATTTCAAGTGTAAAAATTATGGTACAGTCACTAACATCTTTATTTCCTCACCGGCTTGTAAATGACCTCTGCCTGTCATTGCACTTTCTTGGCCTCAGATAGATAATCTTTACATGCAGGAGATCCATGCAAATCTTTGACAGAGTCAAAATCATAGACCACTTCAACTAGTATTCTCCTTTAGTTCTCTTTGTTCTTTAGATGCCTGTACCTTGTTTCCTATTGGCAATAATTGACAGTAATCTAATTTTCCAGGCCGGGATCAAATCCAGCGTATCTGTATTAGTCATTGTCTTAATATCTACTTAGTATCAGTCTATATTATAATAAAGGTGATAACGTAAACATCATTCTTATTCTGCAAGTTGGGCCGTTCCCTCATTCCCTGTCCACTCTCATGACTTGGTCCATGTACCTTTGTGTGATTCCTCTCTTTTTTTTTTGGTGGGTATCTTGCCTTCTCAACATAACTGATTGTCTGAAACATTAAAAAAATGAAGTGTTTACTCTCCCTTGAACAGTACCCCTCAAATGTGTGTCAGTAATATATTTTTCTTTATTATAGATTATTTTAATAATCAATTTTTACACTGATTAACTGATTTTCAGATTCTTGTTGCAGTGGGAACTGCTCTCTAATATCTCAGTATCAAAAATTACATGTGCAAGTTTATTTTCTAGAATCTTTATGGTTAAGAGGTTAGATATTAAGAATTTATACAGATTTTTGGTAAAATCTTCTTTATAATTACAGATTTAACTCCTTTCCCTAACAGTGCTGATCACCTTAAATTTTATTTTGTCTGTTATTATTGACACAGCAATTATATATTTAAAATGGTCATTATTACTTAAATTATTTTTTCAGATTTCATTACTTTTGTCTGTGTGTTTCAGGATCCCCTTTAGGATAAAACTTTACATTTAGTTGTTATGTCTCCTTAGGCTTCACTTAGCTATGACAGTTTTTCAGATGTTCCTTGTTTTCCATGATCATGAGAGTTTCAAGGAGTACTGGTAGAATGTCATCCTATTGGGATTTGTTTGTTGTTTTTCTCAGGAATAGACTAGGATTAAGGGCTTTGGGGGACAAAAATCACACAAATGAAGTACCATTACCATCACATCATATCAAGGGTATGTAATATCAGCATGCCTCATCTCTGGTGATGTTGTCCTTAATTACCTGGCTGAGGTAGTGTTTGTCAAATTTCGCCACTGTAAAGTTTCCTCCTCCTTTAATACTGCAATCTTTAGAAGGAAGTCACTAAACATAGCCCACACTTAAGAAGTGACGAGTCGTGCTCTACTTGTCTGAGGACAGAGAATCTACATACATTATTTGGGATTTTTCTGCATGAGAGATTTGTGTGTTCTTATTCATTTATATAATAACTTGTTTATATAAGCTTGGACTAATAAATATTTACTTTATATTTTGAGTTATAATTCAATACTATTTCATTTTTTACTCAAATTATTCCAGCCTGGGCCATTGGGAGCTCTTTCAGTTGGCTCATGTGACCATTTGACATTTTTCTACCAATTTTTTTCAAGCAATTTCTTACTTTCAGGTAATACAAGTTGCTCCAGGCTTATCTTGTATATTTCTTGCTCTTGTCTCAGAATTAGCTATTTCTCTGAGGACCCCTTATTCTGTTTGTCAAAAAAAGGCATCTGAGTTCTCTATCTGTTCTACTAATTTTATTTTAGTTAATATTTGTGTGATATTTATTTATATATCTTTATTGAAAACAGCCTCTGTCACAGTATTATAGGCATCTCCTTTTAACATAAAATAAGATTCACAGACTCAAATTAATTTAAATTTTGTCCTGTAAAATCTAAATTTAATCTCTTTAATTTATTGTGAGTACTGACATATTAGGTATTATTTTGAAAAAACTATTTTATGTTGCATGTGTGGCAAAGTTTTCTTTGCTTCTACTCTTACACTCTTTGTCTGTTTTCTGTTGAATTTACTGAGTTTTCCTGGCTCTCTTTCTTTTCCCATTCCGATTTGGCAGTTAAATGTTATCTTTCTCTCTCTCAACACTTAATACATGAATACCCTACTTCAAAGTGCCTCAAATTAAGTAATATTGCCATTTTTATGTCTTTGATTTCTAATTTAGTCACATCGGTTTTTTCATTGCCTCTCCAATTTGTTAATTTTTTAAAAATCAATGGTTTCTTATATTTATATACATATTTACTATTTTGGGGGGTATTGTGAATTTTTTTTTATTTTTTTATTTTAGAATATGACAGGGATACAAATATTTTCATTACATATATTCCCTTTGAACCGCCCAAGTCAGAGCTGCAAGCACACCCATCCCCCCAAAAGTATGCACTGCCCCTATTATGTGTAAATTTACCCATCCTCTTCACCCCTTCCCACCTGCCCAACACCTGATGAATGTTACTTCTATATGTGCACGTAAGTGTTGATCAATAAGCGCCAGTTTAGTGGTGAGTAGATGTGGTGCTTGTTTTTCCATTCTTGTTTTACTTCACTTAGTAGAATGGGCTCCAGCTCTAGGCAGGATAATATAGGAGGTGCTAAATCACCATTGTTTTTTTGTGGCTGAGTAGAACTCCATGGTATACATATACCACATTTTATTAGTCCATTCATGTATTGATGGGCACTTAGGTTGTTTCCACATCTTTGTAATTGTGAATTGTGTTTCTATAATCATTCTAGTGCAGATGTCTTTATTACGGAATGTCTTTTTTTCCTTTGGGTAAATACTCAGTAGTGGGATTGCTGGATCAAATGGTAGTTCTACTTTTAGCTCTTTTAGGTATCTCCATATTACTTTCCATAGAGGTTTTACTAGTTTACAGTCCCACCAGCAATGTATGAGCGTTCCTATCTCTCCACATTCATGCTAACATATGTTGTTTTGTGACTTTTTGATAAAAGCCATTCTCATTGGAGTTAAGTGATATCTCACCGTGGTTTTGATTTGCATTTCCCTGATGATTAGAGATGCTTAGCAGTTTTTCATGTTTTGGCCATTAGTCTGCTTCTTGTGAAAAGTTTCTGTTCATGTCCTTTGTTCAATTTTTAACATGGTTGCTTGAAGCAGTAATAAAAAGCTTCACCACCCCCCTAAAAAAGGTCCCAGACCAGATAGCTTCACACCTGAATTCTACCAGACCTACAAGGAAGAACTGTTACTGATCCTGCAGAAATTATTTCACAACCTCGAGAAGAAGGGAATCCTCCCCAACATGTTTTATGAAGCCAGCATCACCCTGATACCAAAGCCAAGAAAGGACTCAACAACAAAAAAAAGAAAACTGCATACTTTTATCCCTTATGAATATAGGAGCAAAAACTCTCAATAAAATTCTATCTAATCGAATTCAGCCACTCATCAAAAAATAGTCCATCATGACCAAGTGGGCTTTATCCCAGAGATGCAGGGACAGTTCAACATGCATAAATCTATAAATGTAATTTATCACTTAAACAGAAGTAAAAACTGAGACCATATATTCCTCTCCATAGATGCAGAAAAAGCATTCAACAAAATTCAGCACCCTTTTATGATATGAATGTTTAACAAAATAGGCATATAGAGGGCTTACCTCAAAATGATAAAAGCCATAGTTGACAAACCCACAGCCAACATTGTACTGAATGGGGAAATATTGAAAGCATTCCTGCTTAGAACCGGAATTAGACAAAGTTGCCCTCTGTCAGTACTTCTATTCAATATAGTACTGGAAGTCCTAGACAGAGCAATCAGACAGGAGAAAAAAATCAAGGGCATCCAAATAAGGGCAGAAGAAATCAAACTATTATTCTTTGCTGGCAATATGATCTTATATCTAGAAAACATCAAAGATTATGACCAGAGGCTACTAGAACTGATAAATAATTTCAGCAAGATCTTGGGTTACAAAATCAATGTACACAAATCAGTAGCATTCATATATGCCAACAACAGTCAAACTGAGAACTGAATCAAAGGCTCAATACCTTTTGAAATAGCAACAAAGAAAATAAAATACCTAGGAATATACTTAACTAATGAGGTGAAAGATCTCTACAGAGAGAACTATGAAATGGTGAGGAAGGAAATAGCAGAGGACACAAACAGATGGAAAACCATACCATGCTCATGGATCAGCAGAATCAACATTGTTAAAATTTCTATACTACCCAAAGTGATCTGCAGATTCAATGCAATCCCTAGTAAAATACCAACATTATTTTTCACAGATCTAGAAAAAATTATTCTATGCTACTTATGGAACCATAGAAGACCCTGCATAGCTAAAGCAACCTTATGCAAAAAGAACAAATTGGGAGGCATCAATTTACCAGACTTCAAGCTATACTGAAAGGCCACAGTAACCAAAGTAGCATGCTACTGGCACAAGAACAGAGATATAGACCAATGGAACAGGACTGAGTACCCAGATATAAAACTATATTCATTATTAATTTTATCATCCTGTTATTTCTTTATAGGCTGGTTTCCCTGTACTTAATGCCTTGAGATTCTTCTTCCAACATAGGTCAGTTACTATGGACGACAGGGGCCTACATATAAGTTGCTACTAAGTAGGGGCAGCAGTTGTAGCTCAACTACCTAGTGACTGTGATAAACAGCTTCTCAATGTTTCATCCTCATCAGTTGTACATAGAAAATATTGTTACACAACAAATTACCCCAAAACTTTGTATCTTAAAACAACACACATTTATTATCTCACATTTTCTGTAGGTCAGGAATTCAGGTACAGTTTAACTGGGTTTTCTGCTGTATTATATCTCACAGGCCACTTTTAAGGTGTTGGCCAAGTTATGTGGTTTCATCCAAAAGCTCAAGTGGAAGGGATTTGCTTCCAAGAGCACTCACATAGTTGCTGACAGGATTCAATTCCGTGCAGTATGTTGGATTGAGGGGCTCCCTAGCTGGTAGCAGTGGCTTTCTCATTTCCTTTCTGCCTGGACTTCTTCTACATGGCAGCTTACTTAAAGTATACAATACAACAAGTCAATAAAGAGTGAGTATGAACAAGTTAGAAACCATAGTCTTTTTCTAGCCTAATCATGGCAGTTTGATTCCATCCCTTTTCCTTATCTTATCTATTAGAAGTACACCCAGGGGAAGGAGACAGACACAGGATGTGAATAGCAAAGATGGAGAGCATTCTAACCTTAGAAGTTAGCCTACTACATCTGTGTAATGGGATTTTAATAGTAACTACTTCAGGTGAGTTCTTTTAGCCTTACCATTATTAATATACTGAACCTATGTAAGCTTCTTTCTATATTTTATATTCCTGGTGTTTCCTGGTTTAGCTGATTTCCATATTTTAATTCTTGTCGTGTCCCACAGACTCTTATGGTAAAACACCATCAACTTGACACAACAAACATTTACCTCCCTGGACATCCACACAGCTCCTCGTAATAAATGATAAGCTAATGATGTGGATTTAATGTGTTACAATTTATTTATATAAGGAAAAAATAAAACAGCACCACAGTGGTTTCTCACCTTCAGTTATTGTACATCTTCATGGACAGATTTTTGGAGGGCTATTTTTGTGTACATACATATTTGTTTTTTTCTTAGTGTTGATGAGGTAGATAAAAACCAGCTTGAATGTGAAGAGACTTTTTCATTTCCTCTTGGTTGTTCAGAAGCAATTTCAGAAGCGGTAGCTCTGTCCTAGGAAGAAGGATAACTTGGGGTCACAGAGATTAAAAACAGTCTGTCTTGTTGATATGCATTGGTCACCAATATAATCTTAGAAAGTTCCTTCTAGTACCAAACTTTCAAATATAGACTAGAATTTGAATAGCATGATAGCATTGGCACAAAGATAGAGAAATGAAGTTTAAAAGTTCTTTCAGTGTTTTTAGTATAAACTAGCAATTTCAGAGGTTTATATCTCAGCTGTAAAATTTATAGTTAGATCAATCATTGCCTCAGGGCCCAGTTTAGGGATGAATTTAATTTCCTGGGATGTCTTTTAAGCAAACATTTTAAAGCTATAGTAGCATACATAATATACATTTTCCAGTTTGTAAATGTTAAGATTAATAATAGGGGCATTAGAACATTCCATTTTAAGAAATTAAGGGTCATATCCCTGCTACTCATTGATAAAATTATTTTAAAGGTAATGGTACTTTCAATGATATTAAAAATTGCAAATGAAAGTGCAATTGTTATGAATTGTTTAATGAATTGTTAGTGAATTGTTCAATTCTGATATCTTCTTACTACTTTGCAGAAATTATCCAAAGAAGCTAAATTAGGGTAGCTGTCAGGAGAAAAAAAAAAATAAAACTTTTCTATCTTTCTAACTTAAAATAAGTCTACTGACTTATTAGAATTGAAAGTGTCTTCAGTGATAATCCAGCTCAGTTCTGTAATTTTTAGATGAGCAATTCAAACCCCTGACGTATACAGTGATGTCCTGTAATAGATATAAGTGGTAAGGGATGATTTCCAACTCCTCGCTCCTCTTTTCTGTCCATGGCATGTTCTAGCATCTGAAGTACTTCTAGTGCTGTGTTCATTTGCATTTTCCTGATGACTAATCATGTCAAGAACATTTTCCAGTGCTCATTAGCAATTCATATGCATCCTTTGAAAATATCTGTTAAAATATAAAACTCACTTTTGTTATATTCTTTCTGTTATTATTAAATTTAAAATATATTTTAAAGGTATAATCTGGATACAAGTCCCTTATCAGACACATGAATTACAAATATTTTCTCCCATTGTGTGGTTTTGACATTTTTGAATGTTTTGATACTGCCTTTTGAAAAGCAAAGATATTTAATTTTTACGAAATCCATCTTGGCTTCTTCTTATTAGTAGTAACAAAGTCCACAATGTATTTAGATTTCCTTAGTTTTTACCTAGTGTCGTTTTTCTATTCTGGGACTCCATCCAGGACACCATAGTACATTTATTTGGCATGTCTCTTCAGGCTACTCTTGGCTGTGGAAATTTTTCTGACTTTATTTTTCATGACCTTGAGAGTTTTGAGTAGAGTAGTGCTTAAGTATTTTTTAGGATGGCCCGTTTAGAATTTGTCTGATGTTTTCTCATGGTAAGACTGGAAGGAAGATCACAGAGGTAAAGTGCCATTTTCACCACATCATGTCAAGCGTACACATAATCAACATGATTTATGACTGGTGGCCTTGATCACTTGTCTGAGTTAGTGTTTATCAGGTTTCTTCACTGTAAAGTTAGTTTTCTACTCCTTTTCATACCACACAAAGAGAGGAAGGAAGTCAAATATCCAGCTACTATCTAAAGAGTGTTATTTAAAATTCTTCTGTATGAGAGATTATTTCTTCTCCTCTATTCATTTGTCCAATCATTTATTTGTGTTAGAAATGACATGGATATTTGTTTTATACTTTGTATAGAATTCAATAATACTTCATTTATTTTGTTGCTTAAGTTTTTCCAGATTTGATTATTGGGAGCTTTTTGAGTTCCTGTGCTTCTTTGCCACATCCCATCAATGTGTGAGTATTTATGCTGAATATGTTCTTACTTCTTGTCTCTTCAGATGCTTCAGGCCCCTCTTGTACATTCCCTGCCCTGGGCCCTGAATCAGCCATTTCTCTAAGAAGCTGTTTTTATTTAAGAATTGTATTCAAAACTAATGGATGCTGTGAGCATTGTATGGGGAAAGGGCACGCCTCTAATACTGGCTTGGGTGAGGCAAAGTCATAACATGTAACCAAAATGTTTGCACCCTCAAAATATCCTGAAATAAAAATAAATAAATAAATAAATAAATAAACAAACTAAGATGTGGGTGTTAGATGTGCTTGTTCCCACTAGAGCAGCATTTATTTACCAATTCTTAGAGCAAAAAATGTATGCACTTATATAAACTGGTGTATGTGACATGTTTACAAATATTTCTTTCTGTAACTGTCTGTATCTATATTAAACTAAATATGATTTTACCCTATTGTCTTCAACTTTAATTCATTACCTCATGGGTCATTTCTGCTTTCTTTCCTTGTTTAACTATAAATTCCCACACCACCAGTGAGATGCCTGGCTTCCCCCATCTGCCATCCATTTACTTTATTGTTTCATTCCAGTATACATATATTTTAGTATCAGAATTGTTAAATCATAACCCCATGAGAAACAATTCTTTCAACTGGAGTACAGTGTCTGTGTTCAGTTCTTTTTGTCTTTAGTTTTTGCAGACTACACTTATTTTGAAAGATACTTAAGTCAGCATTTCTTTCCTCCATTTCCTTCAGTGGGATTGTTTTCATACATTTGTAATTTGCAATAGATTCTCCTTTTATAGTCTACATTTCTTCATGGGATCCTCCAACACCTAAATGATTTTTTTTAATTTTCATACATTAAGATTTGTTCTTTTTTTCCCAGAATATTATGGGGGTGCAAGCATTTTGGTTACATAAATTGCTTTTGTACTGTTTGAGTCAATGTGTGCCCATCCCCCAGATATTGTGATAGTATCTTTTAGGTGTGAATTTACCCATCCCCTCTCCCTCTCCCACCTGCTTGATTTCCCATGAACGTTATTTCCATATGTGCACATAAGTATTGATCAATTAGTTCCAATTTAATGGTGAATACTTGTGGTGTTTTTTTTTTTTTTTTCCATTTTTGTGATACTTTACTTAGAAGAATGGTCTCCAGTTCCATCCAGGATAATAAAAAAGGTATTAGTTCACCATTTTTTATGGCTGAGTAGTACTCCATTAATTGATGCTCACAAATATGATAAATTAGATGAAATGGCCTGATTCCTTGAAAGATACAAACCAGAAAAGGAAAAAAATAATCCTGAATATTCCTATATCTAACATGTTGACTATCTCTCCCTTATATTTGCTCTATATATCTGGGTGCTCCTTTTTTTGGTGCATATATATTTATAATTATATTCTCTTGCTGTATTGATCCCTTTATTAATATATAATATCATTTTATCTCTTTTTATAGCTTTTAACTTAAAGTCTGCTTTTTCTGATATAAGTATAGCTACTCCTGCTTGCTTCTGTTTTCCATGTGTATGGAATATCATTTTCCATCCTTTCACTTGCAATCTATGTGTGTCTTTACAGACAAAGTGAGTTCCTTTAGGCAACATATAATTAGGTCTTGTATTTTCATCCATTCCACTAGTCTTTATCTTTTAAATGAGAAATTTAATCCATCTATGACAGTGTCATTGCTTTGCCAGGGGTGGACTCTCTAGGCTATTTTTCAGGTCAGGGACATGTGCATATCTACAGTAAATCAGCCAACTCACAGTGTAGCTTGCTGGCATTGGGGCGACAGGGCTCTTAATGTAACCAGTGGCACTGGTGCATGGTTGCTCAGTCAGTTTGGGGCCCTTCCCACCAGGAGTTGTCTATGGGGCTGTTTTTCAGGCCTAGTATATAGAAGCACAGATTTTCAACTGACCTGAGGATATCTCTGTTGGGGGCTACACATGAAACTGTTTCTTAGGCGCAGGAAAAAGCTGCACAACTGTTCAATTGGTCTGGGAATGCATTTGCTGAGGGCAGCCCACAAGGCTGTTCCTTAGGCCCAGGATATAGCCACACAGCCTCTTGACTGGCCCTGGTACCTGTCTGTTGAGGGTGGACCATGAAGTTATTTCTCACATACAGGATATGGGTGCTTGACTGGCCTGGAGGTATGTCTTCTAGGGGTGGACAAAGAGCTGCTTCTCAGGTCCAGGATGTGGGTACACCTCTGCTCAGTTGATCCAGGGACATATCTACAGAAGCCTGCAGAGCTGCTTTTAGGCCTGGGTCATGGGCATACAGCTATTTGGACAGCCTGGGGGCTTGCCTGCCAAGAGCAGCCTGCAGAGCTGTTTCTCACTCCCAGGACATGGGCACACATAGCTGCTTGGCTGGCCTGGAGGTATTTTTGCCAGGGGCATCCTGCAGAGCTATTTCTCAGGCTCTAATTTTAGGTACGGGGCCATTCAGCAGATGAGGGCCTTGTCAGCAGTGGGGTGGGCCAGTTCTTTGACTCGGTGTACAGGCACATAACCACTCTGCTATCTTGGGATTGTGTCATCTGCTTGGAGGCTTGAGAGCCTCTCCCACTTAGGGGAGGGCATGCAGCAGTTTGGCTGGCTCAAGGGATGGTTTGCCTTGGGCAGGACTGCTGGACTGTTGGTATAACTAGAAGTGAGTGTGGCAGGAGGTGATTTCTCTGCTATGCAAGACCAATGTCATAGCCTTAAGCCCAGACTCTCTGCTCCTGGGGTTGTGGTGTTCAGCCACCTGTGTGGGTTTGCTAGAATGAAGATGAAGCCCCGGTGCTGGAGGGTTGCGGTGGCTACTGGCCACCAGAGGAGGACACACTGCAGAGGTGGCTCAAGCCTCAAGATGGCACCATGCTGCAGCAGCTTGGCTCACAGCGAGTACATGATGTGTGGGAAGTGCACACCTTGTGCTCCTAATTCAGAGCAGTGCAGCTGCATGAATTCCTAGCAGTTCTCTAAAGTGGGAGACTGTGGGATTCTCCTGTTATAAGGACTGTAGCTTTGGGGTGTCGCAGTGGGAACTGGTGGGGATTTTCTGCTTATATTTCCCTCACAATGAGAAGTCCCTCCTGAGTCCAGGCAGATCTGATCCTAGCAGGGAGGATAAGGCTGCAGAGGCTGGGTATCTCCACACTGCTCTCCTGGACTTCTGGTCACCCAGGTATTTCTCCACTACCCCACTGCACTCCAGCATTCTCTCTTCAACACTTTAGTTGAATAATAGCTGTTTGTTTTTTGTCTTGGTCCTTTCATCTGCTCAGAGCTTTTTCATTTTTCTGTAGCCCTGAGGACTATCTCATCTTCATTTTTGAGCTCTGGGATATTTCTGGTGATAATCTCAGTGTTATATGTTTTTTGGTTTCTGTGGGCAGGACAGAAGCTAGCTTTCTCCTATGCCATCATTTTGAAACAGAAGTCTCTCTGGATATTTTTTAATGGTAAATATAGAATAGACATTGAGAATTAGAATGGAAATCTCAATGATGTCAATGTGGTATTAAAAAGACGCACTTTTGATTTAAATCTTATCTAACAGAATCCTGATATATTCTTTAGTATGATTAATGCAAGTTTCTTTTGATAGATTTTCACAAAAGTCTTGTTGTCATTTTTATTTTATTGTCTTACAAGCTAGGAAAAGATGTAGCTGAGTTGTGCCATTGATAAATTCTTGGTGGTAAGTAAACTCTCAAGGTGACAATTAACCTTTGTCATTTCTAATCATTCTTTTTCACATCCTCAAACAACTCAACCATTAAATATGATGCACCTCAACCTAAGCTCATTAACCAAGACAAATTACCGAGTGACTTTGGAAATTGGAGAATGAAGTGTTAGAGACACTACAGTCTCTCCCTGCTCCCTCCTCTGCTTGCTATAAAATTTCTGCATACGTTCTCTCTTAAAACACATTGGATTCAACATTCCAATCAGTCTCTTTCACTGTTTATAATAATAGGTGCATTTTGAAGAGTAAAAGGTCATGTGTCTATTATGATATCCAAAATGTATAAAATATTGTACAAATGTTTGTACAAAATGTACGTTGTATCACCCTAGTCCCTTCATCTTCATTTGTTATCTTGCATATTTCTGTTATGTTACTCCTTTGATGATTTTATTACTAGTATTTTAATTTCATTCTTGTTTTGTCTTATTTTATAGATCAACACCCTTTTATTATCTGTTACCTTTTTTCTTTTTCTTATTATAATCTCATTCTTACTCATCTCTTGTACTTTGATCCTTATTAGTATTTTTCTAAAATATTTTGATTTTCCAGTTCTTTTGTTTTTTTTTTTAGAGGAGACTTACTATAAAGCTATAGTAATCAATATTGTGGTATTGGTGAAAAAATAGACACTAAATCAATGGAACAGAATCGAGAGCCCAGAAATTTACCCACACAAATCTAGTCAATTAATCTTTAACAAAGAAGCTAAGGCAATAAAATGGATAAAAGATAGTCTTTTCAACAAATGGTGCTGAAACAACTGGCTATCCATATGCAAAAAAAGGAAATAAATTTAGACACAGACCTCACATCCTTCACAAAAATTAACTGAAGATAAATCATATACCTGAATATCATATGCAAAACTGTACAACTCTCAGGAGATAACACAGTAGAAAACCTAGCTGACTTTGTGTATGAAAGTAACTTTTCAGATACAACATCAAAGCCATGATACATGAAAAAATAATAATATGAACTTCATTAAATTATTTAAAAAAAAGAACATTTTGATCTTTGAACGACAATGCCAAGAGGATGACAAGGCCAGTCACAGACATGGGGAACATATTTGTAAAACACACAAATATTTTCCTGATAAACTCAACAATAAGAAAACAAACAACCCAATAAAAAATAAGCCAAAGACCTTAACATACCTCTTATCAAAGATGATACACAGATGGCAAGTAAACATATGAAAAGATGCTCTACATCTTTTGTCAAGGAAATGCAAATTAGAACAACAATGAGATACTACTACATATCTATTGGAATGGCCAAAATCCAGGATACTGACAACACCAAATGCTGATGAGGATGTAAAGCAACGGCAACTCCTCTTGTTATTGCTATATAAATGCAAAATGAAACATCCACATTGAAAGACAATTTGGGGCCGGGTGAGGTGGCTCACGCCTGTAATCCTAGCACTCTGGGAGGCTGAGGCAGGTGGATTGCTCAAGGTCAGGAGTTCAAAACCAGCCTGAGCAAGAGCGAGACCCCTGTGTCTACTATAAATAGAAAGAAATTAATTGGTCAACTAAAAATATATAGAAAAAATTAGCCGGGCGTGGTGCCACATGCCTGTAGTCCCAGCTACTCGGGAGGCTGAGGCAGGAGGATCACTTGAGCCCAGGAGTTTGAGGTCTCTGTGAGCTAGGCTGACGCCACAGCACTCACTCTAGCCTGGGCAACAGAGCAAGACTTTGTCTCAAAAAAAAAAAAAAGAAAGAAAGAAAAACAATTTGGCAGTTACTTACAGACTAAATAAACATCCTTGTATCTTATCCAGTAATCATACTCCTTGATAATGTCCCAAAGGAGTTGAAAGCATATGTCCACACAAAATCCTGTACATGAATGTTTATAGCAGCTTCATAACAACCAAAACTTGGACACAACCAAGAAGCCCTTCCATAGGTGGATAGATAAATAAACTGTGGTACAACCAGACAATGGACTGTAATTTCCCACTATAAACATATGAGCTCTCAAGCCATTAAAATACATGGAAGATAATTAAGCTCATATGAGTAAGGGAAAGAAGCTAATCTGAAAAAGCTATATGCTATATAATACCAATTGTGTGACACAGGAAAAGGCAAACTATGGATGCATAAAAAGATCCTTGGTTGCGAGGGGTTGAGTGGTCAGAAGGAGGAACAGGCAGAGCACAGAAGAAACTACTGTGCATTGAAACTACTCTGTGTGATATAACAGTGGTGGATACATGTCATTATACATTTATCCAAACACACAGAATGTACACCAAGAGTGAACCTTAATGTAAACTATGGAATTTGGGTGATTGCAGTATATCTACGTAGTTTTATCAGTTTTAGCAAATATACCACACCGGTGGGAAGTGTTGATAGTAGGGAAGGCTGTGCACGTACGGCGCAGAGGGTAGATGGGATATCTCTGTACCTTCCTCTCAGTTTTATTGTGAACCTAAAAGTTCTCTAAAATAATAGCCTAAAAAAAAAGGTAAAATTATTTACTGTGACTATCACTAACTTTCTGAAATATTTTCATTTATATTTTAGTAGACTTTTTCCATTTAGCCATAAAGGGAAATTTCTGTGGCTGGGAAGTAGTTTTTCAAGCAGTTTAATAACTGATCTTTAAGAAGTGCACCCAAGAGAAAAGCTGCCTATTTTATTTTATTCATTGAGCTAAAAAAAAAGTAAAATAAAAATGCAATACTATATATTTTTTACTTTTTGAATACATAAGATTGGTATTCTCAGCTATGTTATGCCTCGATTGGAAAATTATCAAAGTATAGCTGAAGTCCCAAGGCCAATGCAAGGGATATGATAACAAGATAGCGACTCTTTTTAGCTATCCAGCCAAAATCAATAGTGTTTTAGTGGAGCTTCAGTAAGAAAACAACTTGTCATGCCAGCAGCTAAGCAATACGTGTCAACAGAAAGAAACCACTGCTTAGAGCCGGCAGCCCAGGAGATGACAATTGTAGGCATGATTGCTTATTGCTGGTGGTTTCAGGTCATTGATGCACAGAGCAAACTCTGATTAAAAGAGGAACACGCAGTGATGAGAAAGCAATGTTTTATTTTTAAAGTTAGAGCTCCTTTGGGTTTGCAATGTGACCAGAACAAGGCATTATATATAAAATAACAACACACACACACACACGCACACTGCTGGGGCCTTCTGGACAAAAAAAATGCACATTTGGTTACTATTTTTCACATGATGTCGAATATCCATATGGTTCCTGTTACTATTATTACATAAATGGATAAATTAACCTACTGTCTAATAGAGGCAGCATAGCATAGATATAAAAATGTGAATTCTATATGTTGACTGCTTGAGTTCAACTGCAGATTTTATCACTTCCCAGTTATGTGGCCAATGAAAACCTCTCTGTATGTTAGACTTTTTTTTTTAAATATAAAGGAGCAATAACAGTGAGTATCTCATAGTATTATAATGAAGATCAAAATAATTAATATTTCTCAAGCACTTAGAAGAGTTTGTGGCTCACAGGACACGTCTACAATTCACCAATTTAAAATGAACAATTCAATGGGTTGTAATATACTCACAGATTTGTGCATCCCTCATAACAATTAATTTTAGAAAATTTTAATTACCCTCCCAAAAAACACTGTACACTTAACCATGTTCTCAAATCCCCTTCCCTGGCCTTAGACAGCCACTAATTTCCTTTCTATCTCTATAGAGCTGCTTAGTCTGTACATTTCATATATATGAAATAATATAGTATACGGTTTCTTAGGACTGGTTTCTTTTACAGGTTCCCATCAAATCCCCCTCTTCCCAACACTTAAAAAAAGAGAAAAGTGCTCCAGACTATGGATTTAAAATGTCACTTTTCAGCTAAAAAGTACATCTCCTTAATATACATTGCATCACATACACATATATTGTATTATGTTTAATATATTATATTTGAATATAAATATATTTAACACATGTCAAAATAGAAGCAATTGCTTTATTTAGATAATGTATGAGACTTTTTCAAAAATATCCTTCACAAATAATGCTTGCAAAAATGCGTGCGTTTCTTGTTTGTATTGGAGCTACTGGCAGACTCCTCAATGAGTTCACGTTGATTGTCATATTTAGAGGCAAGTAAGTGGCAGGGAGTGATACCAACCATCCTCTCCTCACTGTTCTGGATGCTATTACTGTTGATGTGTGTAACCTTTCAATGCAAGATGACTGTTTTGTCACAGTATGTAATAGCAAACTCTCTCATATTGTTTTGAAATATAGATGAGAGAAAAATGCATTGATTTTATATACCACATTATAAGTATCTTCAGTGTAGAACCTGGTTGTACAATCTATATCTCCACAATACCTATTATAGAACTTTACATAAAATAAACCCCTGTTTGGATGCTGCTGCTTTGTGGGGTAGGTAAAGGAAATAATCATCAATGTCTACAATGTTAACTGTTTTGTGTCGGTGTACAATCTACCATAGTCACCTTGTTATTATCTGTATCAATTTTATAGGGCTACAACACAAAGTATCACAGACTAGGTGGCTTAAACACAAGAAATTAATTTTCTCATAATTCTGGAGGTTGAAAATCTGAGGCAAAAGTGTTTTCAAGGTGGGTTTCTTCTGAGGACCACAAAGGATCGGTTCCAGTCTTCTTTCCCTGACTTGTAGATGGCAGCCTTCTCCATGTGTCTTCACACTATCTTACTTTTACACATGTCTGTGTCCAAATCTCTCTTTCATATAAGAACATTGGTCATATTGGATCAGGGTCCACCTTAATGACCTCGTTTTAACTTGATGGACTCTACAAATTAAGTTACGAAGGCAATCACATTCTCTGGCGTTAGGACCAAATTATGTACATTTTGAGGGAATACCAATGAATTTGTACAATTACTTTGATCTTATGTGTGCATTATACTGGACACAGTAAAGATTTTGCTAATTCTAAAGTAAACTATAGTCAATTTGAAACAAATTCATGCCTGTTTGACATTTTTTGATAATGTGGCCGAAAGTTGGAAGGTTAAAGAACCACCTTCCCACATCTTTATCCTCAAGAATGAACATAGGGTGCTAATATTAATTGTACAACTATATATTTACATTCGTATTTTCATATTTCAGGATTATTCTCCATACATGTGTTTCTCTTAATAAACCTTATGACTATGTGAAGCAATATTTATAATTTTCCATTTATGGATATGAAACTGGCTCTGAGGTATCAACTGACTTGCCTACCACTAGAAAGCAGATCAGTGAAAACCCAGTTTGTTTTATAAAAACTACCATATACAACCTGACCAGCTGGATCATTAGCAGCTGTATGAAATTGAGGACAAAAACAAACAAACAAAAATTTCTCTTTTCCTTAAACTGTCCTGAAATTGGATCATTGCATTTGTCCTTTTGTTCTCACATGAAACAGTAGCTTAGAAAGTAATTCAAAGAAAATATATCTAAATTTGTAAAAGTGGAGCATAATTATGTCATTCAGCTTATCCTCTTGAAGTTCTCTGGGACAGTGAATGGGGTGGGCAGCATCACGATCTCTCAAGATGTCCCCATGTGAATCCCTGAAACATGTGAATATGTTAGATTATATGACCAAAAGGAAATAAGGTTGCAGATGGAATTAAAATTGCTAATTGAGGATACAGAGATCAGAAAAACATTCTGGGTTATCTGGTGGGCCAAATGTAATCATAAGTATTTTTAAAAATGGAAGATGGAAGCAGAAGAGCAGACAGATTAATTTGACTTGAGAAGATGCAACCCATTGTTGCTGCCTTTGAAGACAGAAGAGTTCAGGAATGCTGGTGGAATACAAAAGCTAGAAAACAAGGAAACAGGTTTGCCCCTAGAGCCTCTACATGAAAACACAGCTCCTATGGACTGATGTGTGTTCTCAGATTCATATTTTGAAACCCTAAGCCTCACTGTGACTATATTTGGAGATAAGGAGTTAAATAAGGTTAAATGAGGTTGTAAGAATGGAATGATGACCTGATTAAATGGAAGTGGCCTCAATCACCTTGATGTTGAAATTTGAGTTGAAATAGAATTGTGAAAAATAAATTTCTGTTGTGTAAGCCACCCAGTTTGTGGTATTTTTTTAGGGCAGCCTGAGCAGACTAATGCAGATTTTGGTAACAGAAGTGGGATTTTATAACAAATACTTAAAAGTGTAAAGGTGGCTCTGGAACTGGCTGATGGCTAGAGGCTGGAAGAGTTGTGGTGTGCATACTAGAAAATCACCTACACTGCTGTGAACAGAATGTTGGTAGAAATGAGGGACATGAGATTGGAAACTGGAGAAAAGGTGATGCTTGTTATGAAATGGCAAATAACTTGGCTGAAACATGTGGTGTTTTGTAAAAGGTAGAAATTGCAAGCATAAAATCAAGTATTTAACTGAGGATATTTCTAAGAAAAATATTGAAAGGGTGGCTTTGTTTTACTTGATTGCTTATAGTAAAATGTGAGAGTAGAGAGATGAATTAAAGAAGGAATTGTGACTGGGAGGCATCAGTCTTCCAAATTTCAAGCTGTACTATAAAACAATTATAATCAAATCAGCCTTTTATTGGTACAAGAACAGAAGCATTGATCTTTGGAACAGGACTGAGAATCCAGAGATGAATCCATCTATATACATTAACCTTATCTTTGATAAACCAGGCAAAAATATACATTGGGGAAAAGAATCTCTTTTCAATAAATGGTGCTGGGAAAACTGGATAGCTACATGCAGAAAAATGAAACTGGATCCCTA
>CAUYRT010023028.1:0-13666 GCA_963574885.1 Lepilemur ruficaudatus
CTGATGATATGATATTATATCTAGAAAACCCCATGGATTCTTCCAAGAGACTCCTTGATTTGATAAATGAATTTGGTAAAGTCTCAGGTTATAAAATCAATATACACAGAGCAGAGGCATTCATATACACCAAAATAGTCAAGCCGAAACTCAAATCAAAAAGGCAATACCTTTCACTATAGCCTTCCAAAAAATTAAATATCTAGGAGTAAATTTAACAAAAGATACGAAAGACTTATACAAGGAGAATTATGAAACACTAAAAAAAGAAATTGTAGAAAATGTAAAAAGATGGAAAAATCTGCCTTGTTCATGGATTGGTAGAATCAATATTGTTAAAATGTCTATATTACCTAAAGTGATCTACAGAATAAATGCAATCCGCACCAAAGTACCATCTTCATTCTTTACAGAACTAGAAAAAATAATTCTTCACTTTGTATGGAACCAGAAAAGACCTCATATAGCCAAAGCAATCTTAAGCAAAAAGAACAAACTGGGAGGCATCAGTCTTCCTGACTTCAAGTTGTACTATTTCCACTCTGACTTTTATTATTTATATCCTTGTACTAATTTGGGGTTTGTTTTTTCTTTTCTGAGGTGCATCATTAAGTTTTTTTACTTGAAGTCTTTCTGGTTTTTTGTTATAGGCATTTATTGCTATAAACATCCATTTTAGTACTGCCTTTGCTCTATCCTACATATTTTGGTATGTTTATTTCCATTTTTATTTCAAAATTTTTAAAAATTCATTCTTAATTTCTTCATTGACCCATCATTCAGGAGGGTGGTATTTACTTTTCATGTGTATGAGTATTTTATAAGGTTCTTCTTGTCATTGATTTCTAATTTTTCATAAAAACATTAATCTTCTTGTATACCTTCATCAGAGATCTTAGTTGACCAGGTGCATTGTCAATGGGCAGTAATATTTTTAAAGTTCCCTTTTTTCTGAGCAGTAGGCTTCAACAGTGAGCTTAAAATGTTCAGTAAACCATGATATAAACAAATGTGCTGTTATTCTGGCTTTGTTGGTATATGTATAAAGCAAAGGCAGAGTAGATTTTGCGTAATTCTTTAGAACACCCAGTTGCACAATACGCATTCTTTTCATCAGCACATGGAACATTCTCCAAAATAGGCCACATCTTAGGCCACAAAACAGGTATCACCAAATTCAAAAAAGTAAAAACCGTATCATGTATTTTTTCTGACCACATTGAAATAAAATTAGAAATCAATAACTGCTAAGAAAGCACCCGTTCTGCAGGCCATGGCTTAAGAAGCAATTGTGACTTTCAAATCTTATTGAAGAAATACATTTTGTAAGGCTGTGGCTGATGGGTGGATTTGGACAAAGTAAATTAAAAGCCTTCTATAATGGATTCTCCATTCTAGATGCCATTAATAACATTAGTGATTCATAGGAGTAGTTAAAAATGTTAATATTATCAGGGATTTCAAAGAAATTGATTCCAAATCTCATGAATGACTTTGAGGGCATCAAGACTTCAGTGGAGTAAGTAACTGTGGATGTGGAGGAAACAACAAGAGTACTAGAATTATTCAGGTTATCAAGTGTGGGATGTTTGATTTCCATAAGTACTAAATTTGACAGCATATGTCTGACATTTCACTTTGACATTTCTTGTATATTTTTTTTCATTGTGAAGATATATCCTCATTCTTTCAAAAACCTGGTTTGACTCATGATTATCTTTCAAAAAAATTTTTAAGAGCAATTTTTGTAAAACCATAGATAAGTCAAAAATTCATGTTATTTTTGAATGTGAGTTCTGTTGTAGAACCAGTGCAGCGTAGACAGCTCGAAATATCAACAAAGTGTTTGGGATGGATGTTGCTAAGGAACGCGCAGTATGATGATGGTTTGAGAAGTTCCATTCAGGTGATTTTAATCTTGAAAATAAGCCATGTGGGTGACCTGAGACCAAGGTGGATAATGATGAGCTGAAGCTGTAGTGGAAGCAAATCCATCTCAACCTACGTGTGAATTAGCAGCAAGATTTGACATTACTATTCCAATAATATTGGAGCATTTGAAAAAAATGGGCAAGGTAGAGAAGCTGGATAGATGGATACCACATGAATTAAGTGAGCATCAGAAGAGAAATTGTCTCAAAGTTTGCCTTTCTTTGCTGTCACAACATAAAGGCAAACTGTTTCTATGCCGTATTGTTTCATGTGATGAAAAGTGGATTCTTTTTGACACTTGCAGCATTTGGCACAATAGTTAGATAAAGATGAAATGCTGAAGCACAGTCCAAAACTTAATAGTCATCAAAAAAAGATAATGGTGTCTGTTTGGTGGTCCAGTGCTGGTATTATCCACTATGGCTTCATGAAACCTGGTTAGTTGATTACAGTGAATGTCTATTGCAACCAATTGGATGAAATGATGAGGATGCTTGAGAATAAGCAGCTGAGATTGGTCAATAGAGACAGGCCAATTCTCTTGCAAGACCACATCTTGCAAAAAACGTGTCGTAAAAAAAGAATGCTGCTCAAACTCCAGCAACTGGAGTTGCAAACTCTCTGTCATCTACATATTCACCAGATCTTGCACCAACTGACTACCACTTCCTCTGTAAGTTTCCCTGCTGCTGGCATAAACAAGCTACCATTAAGATGGCAAAACTGTGTTGACAGTTTAGGCACATACTTTGATTAACTGTACTACTTCTTGTTTGAGATATAATAAACTGAACTTTTGATTTGAAATCAGATATTTCATATTTAATGACCTGCTAAAAATAGAGCCTGAAGATTTGACTTAATTCCTGCAATCTTGTAAAAAAAATTTAACAAATGAAGAGTTGCTTCTTGTGGATGAGCAAAGAAAGTGTTTTATTGAGATGGGATCTACTCCTGCTGAAGGTGCTGTGAACACGTAAAATTACAACAAAGAATTTAAAATATTACATAAGCTTAGTTGATAAAGCAGTGGCCCACTGAAAGGATTGACTTTAATTTTGAAAGACGATCTACTTTGGGTAAAATGCTCTCAAACAACATCACATGTTTTGGAGAAAGCTTTCATGACAAGAAGAATAAATTGATATATCAAAATTAATTGTTATTATTTTAAGAAATTTCCACAGCCACCCAACCTTCGGCTACCACAACCCTGATCAATCAGCAGCCATCAGCATCAAGACAAGATTGTCCACCAGCAAAACGATTACAACTCACTGATGGAGAAGATATTCATTCGCATTTTTAGCAATACAGTATTTTTAACCTATGTTATATACATTTATTAGACATAATGCTATTGCACACTTAATAGACTACAGTATAGCATAAATAACCTTTATATATACTGCAAAACCAAAAAATTGGTGTGACACACTTTATTGAGGTATTTACTTCTTTGTGGTGGTCTGGAAGCAAACCCAAAATATCTGAGATATGTCTGTGATTGATAAAGCACTCTCATCAAGTTCATAATCATTTCTTTTATAGTGGCTAATCAGCTGCCAAACCCATCCAGTGAATTTTTCATTTCAGGTGTTTTATTTTTCACCTCTGCAATTTCCATTTTGTTCTGTTTTTATGGTTTCCATTTATCATTTCATTGTGCTCATGTTTTTCTTTAAACATAGTAATAACAATAGCTTTTTAAAATCCTGTCCTCTGATTTAATTTCTAGATTTTTTTAATCAAGTAGTTATGAGTTATATTTTTCTGTCTTTATATGTTAATTATTTTTTGTTGGATGCTAGATATTTAAATGATATTTTGTTATTTATCTGAATTTTGTTGCAAATAATTTACTTATGTGTCAGTTTTTATAATTTTTAGGCATGTTTTTAATGTCTATTAGGAAAGGCATAGAATAGCCTTTACTGTAGGGCAATTTATTCTTCCTTTCAAGATAATGTCTTTCTGGATTCTCCACTGACTATCTCAAGTGTTCAACAATGGTTCTCTACTTTGGCTGGTCAGAACTTTAACATCTCCCAACTGTACATGAACTCTGTTTATTTGCTAACTTTTAGCTCTGTGATATTTGTTCTGTCTCCATTAGTTTATCCTTGTATGGCTTTGTAAAGTCTTACCTTAATCATTCAACTTAGTATTCAGCCAAAAACTCATGGAAACCACTAGAAAGATTTTGGCTAATTTGCTTTAAATGAATCCCTTCTTTTGAATCTTTTACCTCACAAATTCCAGCTGCTTCAGCACGCTAAGCAAGCTCTGATTTTTGTGTCCACAACTCAAAGAGACTATTACACTTCACTTGGCCTTCCCTTCACTGTACCGTGGTCTGTGAATGCCACCAAGCAGAAAGCTGTGGTGATTGTAGGGTTAACTTTGTTTTCTTTGTCTCAGGGATCACAGTCCCATGTTTCTTTCCATGCAATGTTAGAAAATAATTGTTTTAAAAAACTGTCCAATTTTCTATTTATTTGTAGTAGAAGGGCTAATCTGCAATAAGTTTTTCTGTCATGCAGATTCTTGATACAGTCAGTATCAAAAATTTATATTTATCATCCATTAAGCCTTTGATGGAAAGGTATAACAGCTTACTTTTACATGTCAATACTGAAAATAAATTACACGTTGTCATCTTGTGCAACTATTTAAACTCACAAGAAAAAATTTTAGACCTCCACTTAATAATGCGCAAGGAGAAAAATCATAGATTTCTTAAAACTTTTAGGAAGTTGATAAGCAAGAAATTTTAAAGACATCCGTATTAGTAAATAGTAAAGTTGTTCAGGCAAGGGATAATTTTGTCTAGGGCAATGATGGTGGTAGAAATGAAAAAGAAGGAGAGGGTTGACATATTATTTGGGAATGTAACTGAATTCTATTTGGGGTATAAATGAAAAGATGCAGACAAATTATTCTTTAATTATTTTAATGTCCTATTTTAGGACTTTTTGTATTTATGTTATCTTTTTTCATTAAAAACACTATGCAGTGGATGTTAGAAAAAGGGCTTGTTGAATATTCAGATTTCCTATTGTCCTATGTTAAAAAAGAACCAGACAAGTACGCTACATAATAATTTATATAAATATTTAAATAAATAATTAATAAAAATGTAAAATAATGTTTAAATATGAGCTCACTCTTTCACGTTAATTTAGTATTCTCTTTCTTACCTTGTAGGAAGTGACATTATTATACTGAATATGAGATATAGGAAGTAGAGGTTGATATTCTGAAAGAAATTACTCTGATAATAGTGTTTTCAAAACTTAAATTATGTAAAAATAGTAAAATCCTTTGAATTCAAAAAGTGGATGTAACAGATACATACATAACTCCCAAGTACCAATAATATAGGAACAACTGATATCATATTTGAGTGTGTTAAAAATGCATATATAGTGGGAGTGACCATGTAGATATATTTTTACACTGTTAATAAAACTTTAAGAAAGGAGTCTTAAAAGAGTTTAAGTAATGAAAATTTTAATAGGAGAAAATGTTTATCTCTGGAATGATGGCTATGTTCCAAAATACAGGAATATGATCTCTAATTATCTGTTCAGTATATGTGATGTCTGTTGGCATGTTTAGAGTACATTTCATACCAGAGAAAATTATCGGAAGTTCACAAAATTCAATATTATTAGTTATATACTAATAACTGTTTTCTGATGGATAAAGAGAAGCTATATAAAACTCTAAATATTTTTTCAAATTTTTAGTCTAACCAACCAGTTTTCAGGGTTTTAGTCATTTATGACTTATTTAGTGATTAAGTAATGTGAGTTTATAATGTCCTTAATTCTAGCTACTCCAAGTTGACTATAATACAATACTCTGAGTACCCAGTAACAGAACAGATTCTTTAAATAAGATAGCAACATCCTGTTAGTACTTTAAATATGAATCCCTATTCATAAGTCTAAAATAAACCCACTTTACACTGATGTTAATGCTTTTAAAAATGTGGTTTTCTTCTGTTGCAATTACATGGAAAAGGTCTAGAATATAGAAAAAAGGAAGAATATATTTTAAATTATACTTGAATAACCATTTGAAAGCCTTTTTGTCTTTTAAATATCAAATGATTATTGTTAAATTTATTTTTGTACGAGATCAAATCACAGAGAAAAGTGGCCAAAAATGAAGCAAAGCTATTCTCGATTTATTTTTGTCCATTGCTTAACTGTATTGCTCTGGATCAGATCCATACATGACTACAATAATCTATCCAAGTTTCTGATCTTTGCAATGAAGACTGGGATCACGGAAGCCTGAGTTATAAGCAGCTCTTGGAAGGCTTGAGCAAACAGGATTCTAGCCTAAGACTCCTACTTTGCATGTGGCAGAGACTTTTCCCCTAGAATCCAAGCAGATGCCTGAAAAACTTGTCTCTGCTTTTACTGCAGGATTCTAAGGGCTGCACACAATGTATGGAAAAAGAGTAAAAGTGCAAGCTGGGTGAAAATTGATAAGTACATAGGACTACAAGGTGAATCAAACTGCCCAGCAGCCCTAAGAATAAAATTCAGCCTTAAATAGGATTCCTCAAAATTTATCAGCCGTAGTCCCTTTACTTCATCCTCTCTGCCATTTATTGAATCTTTCATTTTTAAGAAGTTATTCTTTGTCTTAACAGCTTCTTTGAAGAGTCAAATATTTAACTTTGATAAAGTGCAGTTTAACAACTAGTTTGTTCTATGTCCTATATTAAGTCTTTGCCTGAGCGAAGGTCACTAATAATTTCTCCTTTTGTTATTCTAGAAATTTTATAATTTCTCTTATATATAACATATAATCTATTGTGAGTTAGTATTTGCATATGGTGTGAGATAAGGGTCAAGTTGCATTCTTTTATTTTGTATATTGATGCCTACTTCTTCCAACCACTGTTAGTTGAAATGATTATTCTTTCCCCCGTTGAACTGCCTAGGCCCTTGCAATAAGAATCAAGTAGTTCTGTATGTGTGGGTGTATTTTTGGACTGTCCTCAATGTTCAATTAATCCATATGTCTATCTCTAACCAGTATCACAGTGTCTTGATAACTATAGCTTAACAGTAATCCTGGAAATTATGAAATGCGTGTCCTTTAATATTATTCTTTGTCCTAATTGTTTTGTTTTGACTATTCTAGGTCGTTTGTGTGTGTGTGTGTGTGTGTGTGTATGTATTAAAAGAAGCTTGTCAATGTCTAAAAAAAGCCAATTGAGATATTAACCTGAGTTGCTTTGAATCTATAGGTCAATTTAAGGACAATTGACGTCTTAACAATCTTTAGTCTTGAATCGTGGACAAGGTATACCTCTTTTTCAACTTGTGTCTTTAAAACTTCACTCAGTGATTCTTTGTAGCAGTCAGTGTATAGGTTTTATATATCTTTTGTTAATTTCATGTTCTAAGTATTTTATGTTCTTATATCTTAGTAAACGATGCATTTTATATATTATTTGCCATTTTTGTTGTTCATACACAGAAGTACAATTGATTTTTGTATATTTACAAAACTCAGCAGTTTTGCTAAATTCGCTTATTAACTTATTTTAAGCTATTTGCTAATAACTTATTTTAAGCATTCTTTAATATTTTGTACAGAAGTGATCAGATCATCTTAGAATAAAAACAATTTTATTTCTTTCATTACAATTTGTATGTCATGAAAGATGGCTTTTACAACTCTCTAATAGGAAGAAAAACAACCCACTTAACGATAGACAAATTATTTGAGTAAACACTTGGCCAAAGAAGATATATTGATGTCAAATAAGTACGTAGAAAAAAATGTTAAACACATCATTAATTGCTACATCTACACTAGTGATTAAAATTAACATTAAAACCACAGTTGGATACCATTACCCACGATTTAGAATAACTAAATTTGAGAAAACGGACAATACAAAGTATTGGCACACAGGTGGAGCAACCAGGTTTGTCATACGTTGCTTTCGGAACTGTAAAATTGTAAAATCACTTCATTTTTTAGTTTCTTATGAAGTTAAATATACACTTCCTGCATGACACAAAAGTATCACTTTTTCTCATTTACTCTCTTATAATTCTTTTTATTTCTGTGGCATTAATTATAATGTCTTCCTTTTTATTTCTGATTTCATTTATGTGAGTCTTCTCTCTTATTTTTAGTCAAGTTAGTTTGTCAATTTTATCTTTTTAAAAACCAACTCTTAGATTCACTAATTTTTTTCTATTGTTTTTCGATTCTCTGTTTTATTTTTTTCTATTCTAATCTTTATTATTTCATACCATAGGCTCTAGCAATCCTATTTCTGGATATTTATTCAAAATAATTGAAATCAGGATCTAAAAGAGATCTTAATACTTCCATGTTCACTGTAGTGCTATTCAGTAGCCAAGATGTGGGGAAAACCTAAATGTTTGTGGAGCAATAAATGGATGAAGAAAATGTAGTATACACATGCAATGAAATATTTCACCTTTTAAAAAAAGAAATCTTGCAACATGCTGCATCATGGATAAACTTGGAAGACATTATGATAAGTGAAGTGAATCAATCATGGCAGGACTGCATAATTTTGCCAATATATAAGGTATCTAAAATAATCAAACTGATAGAAGCAGAGAGTAGACTGGTGGTTGCAGGGACTGGGAAGAAGGAGAAATAAGGAGATGCTAATTAACGGATATAAAATTTTAGATATGTAATAGAAAAATGTTTTGGAGATCTGCACAACATTGTACCTATAGCACACAATGCTTTACACTAAAAATTTTGTAAGAGTGTGGTCTCATGTTATGTGTTCTTACCATAATAAAATGAAAATAATAAAAGCAAACAAATCAGTGGGTAGGGGGGAAGATTAATCACAAAGAAATAAGAGAGAACTTTCTGGGGTGATTGAAATGTTGCATAGTATGATTGCAGTAGTACTTATGTGATACTACTTATCAAAACTCATAAAATTATGCACTTAAAATTAATGAACTTTTGTATGTAAATCATACTTCAATAAAATTGCCACACAGACACATCCAAATAAGTGAAGAAACTGCAATGACTTGTTATATTCAATAAATTATATTCATTCTGTAATTATTTAATTCTCCTTTTTCTAGTAATCCAAAATATGATAAGAGCATAAAAAGATATTACTCAACATAAAATAATTGGATTATTAGAATCTTTTGCTATTTTCCTGTCAAAAGCATAGAGATGCAATCTTTCATTTACCTGATGCAGCCTTATCAATGGATGTATTTCTTGTTTTTATTTCATGTGATAACAGATCATAAACTCTTTCTTGTCATATTTTTAAATGTTTTGAAGCAAGGGAACTCCAGAAGCAACTGTTTTGACTATAGATAATGAGATACTTTCAAACAACTAAAAAAGCCCTTTGCATGTAGGTCTTTATTTATTCGGGGCCCCTGGGACACTGAGTCATAAAAATATGAGAGTCATGGAAATTTAAATTCTTCCATGTTTCTACTGGTAAAAAAAATGCTTTAATGGCTGGATTTTCAGAGGTGAAATCTTTGGCAGCTAATGTGGGATTAGAATTTAGAAATACCTTCAGCTTAAAAAACTGAGTTTGGGGACCTATAACACAAAGGAATCTGGATGGGGCTTGAGAAGGCCTGAGTTCTTGCTTTTGCTTTGCCTCTAACTAGTCATATGATCTTCATTAAGTCATAAATCCATAGGGTTGTGTAAATCAAGTACACCACTAACAGGTCACCCATTCTCTTTAATATTTTTCCATTATATCTTAACCTATAATATTCCTTAGGTCCCAAGTGTCTGTGGATTTGGGCTGTCATTTGCACTAGATTCTTGCTTCTTCACATGCACCACTAAACCACCACTAAGCCACACCTTTGAGCCTTTTCCATTCTCACTGTTCAAACCTGGGGTGCGTGTTGGGGATGGGAAATGCCTGGGAACCAGACTCAGGCACCCAGGAAAACCTCAGTCACTTTCCATTCTCTTAGATCTCCCCTCAATCACAATAGTACTCTGTTGCTCCCTGCCCTTCCAGCAAAGTGTCATAGCCTTCTCAATAAATTCCTGGTTTTTCATATGCCTGCAGGAAAAGACTCCTTCACCTCTGAGCCACGGGAAAAGCCCTAAAGCAATATATTGCAAACTCTTGCTAGCTGCTTAAGCTCAAAGACAAGAGAAAAGATCGGGAGAGCATACACAATTTAATAATTCAGTGGTTTCCCCACTATATTAGTTTATGGGAAAGTACTCTTTAAAACTGGAAAACCCTACATCAACATTAAAGGACTTTTGAATAATTAAGGTATGACCTGTGCTATTGAAGGGTTGGGCAGATATGTAAGGATGAAAATGTGAAAAGTTATAGATTGTATTAATTATTAATAAAATTGAGCAACTAGAGAAGTCCAGAGCTGAGAATCACCTCTCAAATACTTTTTCAAATTCTGCCATTCTACGATGTTGGCAGTTCCCCCAGTTGTACAATTGTAAGTAGGAAGCTGTTCTGCAACAAAGACTAAGTGCAATTGAAATCCCTTTCTCCCAACTCTCATACCAGAAGGATGCAGCCTATGCATGCATTAACACTCTGGAGCAGAACTTTCCTCTTGTATGCTACTAGCGGTGTCCCCATCCTTTAGCACTGTAGTGTAAGTCTCAGCTGTAGCTTGTTTTAGGTCATTTATGAATTGTGTAAAGCTACTTAACAGTTATTATTATCAACAAGATTTATTTTTGCTCTAGTAGCCTTTTTTGTGTATGTGACTTTCTTAATATTTTTCTATATTCAAGTGTATTTTCTAAACCTGACATTGATATAGAAATTGCAGTCAAGCTTTCTCCTTTAAAAATCTAAGACGTTGATTTTTGGAAGCTATGATTAACCACGAATATCCCATCTCTAATAATCAAGTCTTTTAAGCTTTCTTGCTGGGCATCCTGATGTTGTAATATGGCAAATGTGGCTAAGGTTATTCAGGTGTCTTTTCAGGGGGTATATTTATACATCAAAAAGCACTTACAGGACTGTAAAAAAAAAAATCCTTACTGGGGAGGATTGTAATGCTGAAAGGCTTTCTGGATTAAATGGAAATTGGCGCAGTTTGTTCAGTTTATCTTTCTGAAATATAACACTGAACACATTTATTTTTACTTAGGAAGATAACCATATCAGTTCAGGGAGTAGATTTCTTAACTGAAAAGGGATGTAAAGAACAACAAAAAGGAGGAGAAAAAGAGGAGAAAGAAAATATAATAGCACTAGTTGTAGGAGCTACTGTATACTTGGTGCTTTTATGCCTGAGCTCATACCACAAACAAAATTGTCATCCCTGTTATATTACCTTACACCAGAAGTCACATTTGTGCAGAAAATACTGCCACCAGGCAAGTTTAAATCTCCATACTGTTTCCCCTCTTTGTTTTTAATCTCCAAAAGCTCTATTTTACTACAAACGGCAAATTTATGGCACAGATATGCATCCTGTGATCTGATATTCTTCGAACTAGGCCGGAAAGTGACTAATACTAGTTCCAACTATTTTAACTTTAAATTAGTCTCTTGAATAAAAAGTTGGAAAGTAACTTTAAGATCTGTATTAGTATTCATAAGGTCTATTTCTTTGTCTTTTTTTTTTGCCTCTGTTCATAATTTAGCAGTATACCGACACATTTTAAAGTGTTAGAAATACAATAATACTGTAAGTGAAACCAACATCTATAAAACCAATTCTGAAGTCCACCAAGATCTCTTAAATTATCTCAGTATATTCTGTATACTAATATTTATGTGTGTGAGGTTGAATAAGTCAGCTCTGAAAAATTACAGTAAAATTGATCTTTTTTGCCTTCCAAAGCTAAATAAAAATACTAACTCCAACTAGACTGTGAACAATTTAGTGATAGTATAATTTTGCTGATTGTGACAAAATCCTCATAAGCATCAATATTTTAGATTTTAAGCATCTTGCACCAGAATGGATTTTGACAATGATGTCATAGCACTGACTTTGGACTGAATGTTTACCTGGCAAAACTTAACACTTTACATTTTTGTGTGGTGATTTATCATTTTAAAAAGGCTTTCTCATTTGATTTTTGTAAGCACGGCAGGTTTTATTGTTCCCCACTTGACTCATGGAGAAACTGAGCTTCAGACAATTTTAGCATCCAGGTTGCCCATTAAAATCTCCAAGAAATCACCATCTGTAAAGTCTAATCAGCTGATAGCTATCATAAAACAAATGATCCTCTAGTCCTAACTCGAAATGAATTCCCTTTAATGAGAACACTTACGATACTGCATTTTGAGTAATGAAACAAAACTATAACAAAAAATAATAACAAAACCCTCCTTCTTGGCCCAAGTTTCCTTATTTGCAAAACAAAGATAATAAATCTTATTTGTCCTGTACTGTCTACCTCTCAGGGCTATTTTAATGTTAAAACTAGATAACATAGTGAAAATGGTGTAAGATGCATGTCAAGTGTCTCCAAATCTCTCATCTCTGGCCTCCTATCATGCCAGATAGCATTGCTATAAATTCTAACACAATTCCCAGAACAAGGATTTATATTTCCTGTGTGATGAATTACTTTCTATTTTATATCGTATTTATTTATGAGTGTGTCTTATCTCCCTACTGAGGTCCCTTCAGTGCACATTCCATGCCCGTTTCAACCTTGTTCCTCAGTAGGAAACAGGATGCTTTGAGTGGAGTTGGTGATTGCTAGAGTCAAAGAATGAATGTTCTCCCCTCACTGGGAGGGGCCAGTCTTCCTGTTTCTACCTGGAACCCTTGGAATTGGTTTTTCCTGTCAAAATTCATATTGAATGAACCTTTCATTGAAAGTTCACCATCTGCTGGGTGTTCTTTTCAAAATTGGTAATGACTTGATTACTCCTCTTTATCATATTCTGACTTTAATACATAACCACTGTTAGGTAACTGCTTGTTCATTCATCTTTGTATTTCCTGAAGTGCCCAGTGCAGTATTCTGTATATTTTAAGTGCTCAATAAATTTTCGTTGAATTAGCAGGTAATAGCTGTTAGTAATTGTTGCCACCCTTGAATCAGGATCTACCTCTCATTTGCTTGGGTTGTAGAGCCCGATACATATAAAAGTCTTCTTATCACCTGAGCTCACTTTTCTAAAATGAACAAGCAGCTTGTATTTTTCTTGAGCTAAAATATATGCTCAAGAATAAAAAGAATGGCCAGGATAATTCCTGGGCCACTAATGGTACATTGGCGACCTTGTTGACTAGGTCCATTTTAAGGCACCAACAAAGAACAGAGTGACAAAGGAGCTAAGGTTAATCTCCTGAGGGCTTCCACTTGCTAATTCTGAAACCATTTCACCTTCCCCTCCCACACAAGAGTCAATGTCCTTCCACTATCTTCTAACTGCTCAGAGCTCCCCACACAAGGATGGTCGTGTTCAGCTTGTTCAGAAATGGGACAAGTGTCATTCTCTAGCAATTATCCAGGAACTACTCTCTAAGATAAACCACAGTTTCCAATAAAAGCCGGCCCTAGCTTCTAAAGAATCTGTTCCTAAAAGCTTTTACTCTAAACTATTTCAAACAAGGACCAAGCATTCTGCAGAAAACATAATGCCATGCAATTTGAAAGAGAACAGATTTTCAGAAGTGCCCCAACAATGTCTGGCAGAATATCATTTATTTGACATTGATGGGGGAGACCATAATGTACTTGTTTT